>JAPMOR010000856.1:570536-729423 GCA_026543865.1 Argiope aurantia
CATCAAAATGAAGCACCGTCTTGAAGGGTGAGTGAGAGGCACCATCCGAGTGCAAAAGGGTTAATGCTTGCTAAAATTTTCGATTAAATATTTTGTTCTAAATTGGTTTCTTGATAACTTCTTCAGAAAAATAATTTTAAGCTTCAAACTTTGATAATCTTATCTTCCTAATTTTCTAGCAGGTGTCATAAAATATGAACTTTTTATTGAACCGGAAGTCTTTAAGTTTCAACTAAAACATTTTTTTTTTTGCTGATGAGTGATTTTTTTAAATATATATATGAGTACACAAAGCAGAATCTTTCAACATTGAAGTCTTATGTTCACTAGAGAATATTTTTTTTACTAATTTAAGAAACATCTTAAGTAATTATTCAATGAAAAGTTTTCTGATTCCTCATAAAATTTCAGGTTTTAATTTTATTCTCAGAAGGATTTAAATGACGTAAATAATGATATTTTATTTCGTTTCAGTTAATATATGTACTTCTGAAAAAATCTACGAAATCTAACTTCTATACAATTTTTGATCCATAGGAATAATATTCAGTGACATATTCTTGACATTTCAACTTTGAAATAAAATAATAAAATAAAACGTTTCTATATTCTGCGTCCAAATCTGAACGAGTTATGAAATTTTCATTATTATCATTTTAAGGCAATTCATAAATTTAAGTTAATAAGTCTTCAGAAATCACTGGGAGCTGATTAGCGTATTTTCCGTTCGAGCAAATTATATAAAAAAATCATCAAAATTTCGCTTAATTTTTATAGCTTTAAACACCTAATTAAAATTTTAAAAAATCGCCCCGAAGTGTAGAGTTCCACACTCCAAAGTGCGTATGTGCCAATTTTCTAAACTTTAGATTAAACGATCTGGCCTGTAGAACGTACGCGCTCAATATTCGGTACACAGATTTAAGAACTATAGTTTAGGATACCTGTCAAAATATGAGGCAAAACGTTGTTTGTGTTGATTGTTTATTGATTTGTACTTTCAGAAAATGTTAACGCGATAATTAAAAAATGCAGTGACTGAAATATATCAAATTAGGATGGGATTTTGTGAGTGCAAGTGCAGTTTTGCGTCAAATCTTTTTTTTTTAATTGATTGAGAAAAACATGTCTGAAGCACAAATTCGATTTTCGGATACTATTAATCGCAAAAAACTCCCAAAGGATGATACGATCTATTCAATAAAAATGTTGAATTCACTCCAAAAGTTAATATATCGTAATTATTGTATTTCAAGGTATGGAAATCGTTCTCTGCCATGATAAGTTTATTAGAAATTTTCGTGAAAATTTTAGGTAAATCATTCCCACTGGTTATTATGCGTAAATTTGATGTTTAAATAAATTCGGAAATAACTATATCACATTTTTCAATAAAAATCTATACTACTATTATAAATGTGAAAGTTTGGAGGGATGTTTGTTAGTCAATCACGACAGAACGGCTGAACGGAATTGGATGAAATTTACAACAGAGATAGATAATAGTCTAGAATAGGACATAGGCTACTATTTGTTCCGGTTAATTGAGTAGTTAATTTTTTATTAATTAAAAACTAACTATCCCGCCAAAAATCTGAGGCCAAATCTAGCCAAAAATGAGTAAGGCTTCAGCTTTTTTCCCCCACTCTAATGAGGTTAGGCTTAATATATTTTCGACCGATTATTTCAAAGGATTCTGTTTATTTTCTTAGTGTTTGATGCATTTAAAATTAAACATTGTTAATGAATCGATCTTTCGGATTCATTCTGAAGTACTTTTAAAATAAAATAAAGAATGAATTAAGGAAATTGAAAATTTCAAATCTGTATTGCGTTACTCCAAATGGCGTAGTAAATTCACGCATTTTCCTTACCCCGACTGGCGTTGGAAATTCACGCATGCGCAGTGTGTTCTGATTGTTGACAACTGTGTTTTCATTTTAATTGAAAGTTTAAAAATTATGTGTATTATACTGTTGTAGCTATCTCAATCTCGATCGATAAATAAAATAGACTTGACTAGATTTTAAAGAAACACGGATTTCATTTGCTGATTTGTTTTATTTCAGGTATACTATGTAAATAAATTGTTTTTAGGTTAGTTGAACGCTTTTTAATTAAATTGTATTTATGTATATGCTACTATTGAAAATGTGAAAGTTTGGATGGATGGATGGATGTTTGTTAGTCAATCACGCCAGAACGGCTGAACAGAATTGGATGAAATTTAGCTGAGAGATAGATTATAGTCTGGAATAGGACACAAGCTACTATTTATTCCATTTAATTGAGTGTTTAATTGTTTATTAATTAAAAACTAACTTTCCCGCCAAAAATCGCCAAATGAGTAAAGCTTCAGGGTCCCCCCTACGCCAATGAGATTATACTTATGATTTTGACTATTATTTCAAATGATTCCGTTTATTTTCTTAGTGTTCGATACATTTAAAATTAAACATTGTTAATTTATCGATCTTTCGGATTCATTCTGAAGTACTTTTGAATTAAAATAAAACAGAATACAGGAAATTAAAAATTTCTAATCTATATTACGTTACCCCAACTGACGTAGAAAATTCATACATTTGTGATGCCCCAATTGGCGTTGAAAATTCACGCATGTGCAGGAGTAACAAAAGACAAAGCCATTGATGCTATAAATTCCAATCTATTTCCACACGTACGAAGTCGCGGGTAAAAGCTAGTACTTTATATATATGAAAATAAACATTATTGTGAAAATCATTTCTTGCTTCTCTGAAGAATAATAATCGTATCAGTTAGAACAATTATCAGGTAGCAGGAAAGTTATGTAAAGTATAATATTGCTTCACCAATCAGGCTGATGCAATTACATAAATTGAGAATTCACTATGTTGAATTCTATTTAAACAGTTTTAATAAAGTGATTTAGAACTTTGGTTTTTACTAAATTTGAATGTCTGAAATATATCTTCTTTCATACGACAGAAACAAAGGAAAATGTTGGCTATTCATTCATAGTCAGCAAGGATCATATATCCCATAAGTGATTTTTTTTCTTATCTAATAATTATTCCATGCTTATCACTGAATGATTCATTACATACAAATGAAATTACGTGTTTGGCTGACATCCATTGCTTCAGAAATATTTTATTTTTTGTTGTTGAAAGACGAAAACATGGGAAATGGACCATTACGTGTCTTATGAATAATAAAACTTCATTACCATTGAAAAATAAAATAAAAAACTTACCCATATTTATCTGATAAATTGACATTGGATAACTTACCTGAAAAAAAATTAATAAAGTAAATTAAATATCGGAATTAGCATACTTAAATCTAGAATAAATTAACATGTAGGATAATAGTAATTATAATGCATGTTATTTTGCGATACAATATATTTAAAAAACTGGGAACAAATGTTGAAATTTTACTTTCTCATACACATAGTATAGAGAAAGTATAGTAATAGTCAAAAAAAAAAAAAAAAAAAAAAAATTCGAACTCAAGATTTTAACAAATCTCCAGATTTAAGATCTCCACGAGTTCGCAAAACACTTTTGTCTGTGACAAAGATAACTCAAAAACGCTTTGAATCAGACGGTTGAAATTTGGTATACGATCTTTTCATCATATTTGCTAATTTCTTTCAAATTTTGTGTAAAATCTTTCAGATGACATTTTACATCCGGTTGTTCGAATATAAGTTAACAAGATAAGTACAAAATGAAGAGAGCTAGATAGATTAGATTCGGTATACAGATTTGACATCTATAGTGTAGACACCTGTCAAAGTTTGAGCGAAAAACCAACAAAAGCTTGACTGTCGGTTGGTGTGTACTTTCAGAAAAACTCAATGACTTTAATATATCAAATTAGGTATGGGAATTTTTAACTACAAGTGCAGTTTTGTGTCAAATTTTAATTTCAATCGGTTGCGAAAAACGCCTCTCAAACACAAATTCGATTTTCGGATGCTGTTAACCGCTTGCCAGGAATTAATAGCCAAATAAACCACCAATTATGACATGACAGATTCAGTAACAATGCTATATTGACGCCAAAAATTAATATTTCTTATCAATTGTACGCCAATTCCAAGCAAGGCGCTCTCTGGGATAGAACTTTTATTAGAGATCATACGAGAATGTTTAAGGGAGACCACTCCCTCTGATTAAAACTTAGAAACCAATAAATCTTAAGAATATATATGTGGTGAAAGCTTATAAGCCAGTTAACAACTACACTACACGAGCAATTTCTTTTGTATTGTGGTCATGTTACGGGGCTGCGAACCACAAGATTCCAGGTTCTATCCTAGCTCATCACAATTCGCCATATATATATATATATATATATATATATAATTTACTATTTTTATTTTAATTTTTTTATATTGTACCAATAATAATAATCAATTAAATATAGTTTAAGAAGATAACTATCTTTATGTTATGATGTTAGTTACTTTATGGTTTTTAAACTATTACTTCTATAGTAACAATTTATTTCTAAAGGAATGTTAAATACTTTTGTAATGAATTTCATTTAATAAATTATTTTAAAACTTTTTTTAACAAATGGTTGGTTACATATTATGATAATATTCATGATTTCTCTGAATATATTTAGTTTTTTATAATGTGTTTTATATATATGAGCTATATTCGAACAGTTATTTTAAAAATCCATGAGGTGCGTAATGAGTATCGGGAAATCATTGAATGATTAAGATGTTGTGAAATAAGTAATAAAAAGTCGGAGAATATGTAATGAGAAGTCGTCGAATAAGTAAGCAGATTTTCGCTTCTCTGGAGTATATAAAAATGAGTATTATGATCACTAATGATAGATAGTACCTTTTACAGAAGTTTTGAAGAAAGTGCCTGTAATAACTATTTTATAAATAGCTGTCATCGGTATTACAGTTCGAGGCAGCCAGTTGTTTGGATATATAGGAGAGATGGATATTAGGGTAGGGTGATTTTTTTTTAGAAGTTCCGGAGAGTAAGATGGAAGCAAACGAAAAAAATACGAGTTAAGGAGAAAACAGTAATTTAAACATAATATTTGTTTTTTTGGGTGTATTATCAAATTCTGGTGTTCGTAGACCTATATTCCAAGTATTATATAAATATTCATGAGGTACTCAATAATAATGAAAAGTCGCAGAAAAATTAAGAAGTTGCGAATAAGTAATAATAGCATTACATGTAAAATCGTGTTATAAGTAAGTGGATTTTCTCTTCTCTGAAGAATTTAAAAATGAATGTTATCATCACTAATGGCAGGATATGATTTACGGAAATTTTGAGGAATAGGTCAGTGATAGCTATTTCGCAACTGATTTTAGTACCGGTATTATTATTCGCGGCAGCCAGTCATTTAGATACGCAAAATAGTTATATTTTAGTTTAGGGAGATTTTTTTAGAAGTTCTAAAAAATAAGGTAGAAGCAAACGAAAAAAATATAAATTTTAGAAAGAAAACAGCAATTTAAACATTATATTTGTTGGATATATTTTCAAAAACATTTATCAATGAACGTTTTGAACGAAAAACGTTTATCCATGAACGGTTTAGACTTTGACGTTTCTGCTAGTCAAAATTTTTAATGTTTGACATGCGCTAACTTTTGTAATTAGCCCATTGACACCCATAAATTAGCCCATAAAACCATTTAAATCAACTTGCTTCCTGAATATGTCTCCAAATAATAATAATAATAATTAAAAAAAACGAATAACTCGCTGATTAATTGATATACAACTCAGCGGTCAAGAGTCAGAAAAATAACCCCAAGGAACATAAATTCAAATAATTTCTTAGAAGAATGACATTTATTTCCAAGAGTGATATCATCAAGCCATAAAGTCAAATAACAAAATTTCCTCTGAAATGGGGGATAAAAAAATCCTTCTATCCAGTACAACAGGGGGAATTATCCTCGCTAATTATTCTCCAACCCAAACCTGTCCCCAGTGCGTTATTCATCTCGTCTGACGTCTCATCCCCAGACAGCGTTAAATCTGTCTCGGTTCGCTAAACAGTTGGCCACAGAACGTCAATTAACGGCCTATCATCCAGCTACATTATCTCTCCCTAATTGGCGATACAGGGGGATATTCGAGCACGAGGACACATCCGACCGAAACCGATTTTTCATTTTCGTCTTCTTCATTTGTCTGTGTTTGGTATTCATTTCTTTTGGTTATTGCCCATGTGGGTGTAGTCGGTGTTAGAGAACGGAGATAATAAGTAGGTGGATCTGTCAAGGGAATAGGTCGAAGCTGATTGGCCTGTCTTTCGGATGACGTCGCGATGTCGTTAGGTTAATCAAGTGATATCAAGAGTAATTAACTTCGTCTGATGATTTCGAGCGATTCTACCGACAAATTAGAAAGAAACAAAAAATTATCCTATTTTGTGAAGAGGTTTGTTCACCGATTGATATCATATTTTGATAAGCAAGCGGAAGTTATCTGTCCTCGATTTTATACTTAAACAATATGATGTACTGTATTCGAAAGAGAAAAGAATTAAATATGCATATTGGCTTCTTTCCTTTTACCGACTGGGCCTCCTCTTTACTTTATGGTATCAGTAGTATACAGAAAGGATAGTAACCGTTAAAAAATTCGAACTCGAGATTTCGTCGAATCTTCAGGTTTTAAATTTCCCTGATAAAAAAAAAAATTGGAAAATATCGATCTGTTTTTCTGTGACAAAGATAACTCCAAAAATGCACTGAGGTAGACAGTCGAAATTTGGTATACGGTATTTTAACAAAATTCGCAGATTTCTGTCAAGTAAAATCTGCTCAGAGAAAGTCTGTCTATTCGAATATAAGTTAACACGATAATTACGAAACAAAGAGAGCTACATAGATAAAATTTGGTACTCAGATTTAATATCTATTGTGTAGATATCTGTCACATTTTGAGCCAAATCCAGCAAAGAGTTGACTGTCTGTCGGTCTGTACTTTCAGAAACATGTAAACGCGATAATTCAAGAACATAATGACTTAAATATATCAAATCCGTTATGGAATTTTGTGACTACAAATGAAATTTTGTTTGAAATCTTTGTTTCACCGCCCAGTCAAATTATTATCAAATACAATCAAATATATGAAAAAAATTTATAACATTTTCAGTGTTTTGGAATTTATTATCGAAAACGTGTCATTATATTATTCACTAAAATATTGAATCCGAGAAAGAGGATATTGTTAGAACTAATTACATATTTCTTATTTTATATCGTAATTTTATGCATTGTAGATAATTATTTAATTAAAAAACTTTATTCTTTAAGTATTAAGCCTTAATAATTTAATTAAATTCATTGAATGTTTTTTATTTGATTTAGTTCAATTATATTAACGTATCGTTTTAAAGCAATACTAAAGCTGTATTGGGACGGACCTCGTAATTTTGAATCGCTGTCAGATGAAGAGGACGACACCTAGGCTGGCAATCCTTATTCAGAGTTTCCACACCACACCAGCGGGAGGACGTTTGGCCCCGACGTATTTAACGTGCTCCAGAGACGCTTACACGACGGTTCTTCGGTGAAATCTGGTCTCGAACTTGAAACACTCCGTTTCCGAAGCCGAGATCTTACCACCGGACTACGGTAGCCTTTTGAAAGTGATTTGATGCTAATGTGGTTTTAAGTGAAGGAACGTATTCTTCCAAATTGCTTAAAATAGCACCAGACGATTTGTCTTTAATTAATTCATAAATTGTGAATAATTACGACGTCACGATATCGGTGTCACAACTCACATACTCTTCATAAATGATTACTGGAACTCATGTGATTAAAGTTATCTTTAACACCAAAATTTTCTTATATATGAAATATGTTCTTTGCTTCATGCAAACGAACTAATTTATCATTACAAGGCTAAGGATGATTTATAACTGGAATGAAGAAATGATGTACGAATGAGAACTTTTTATTGAAACGTTATTGTATTGCGTACATTTCAAATCTTCATTTTACTAATTCGTATATATTACGTTAGGCTTAAAATTCGTCATCTTCGTATTTTGTATATGCGATGCATTACTTGTCCGATCCTGATATTTTTAGGCTTTGTATATACAACGCCATTCACTCCATTCTAAAAGCAAAAGTTTATTGTCTATTGATTTCTTTTTATATAATCTGGAAGCTATATTTCTTTGTATTCATTTGCGATGTATCTTTTATTAACATCACTTGTCTAACTGTACAAATGATACGTAGGTATAGGTGGCTCGACTGGTATGTGACTACGTTCGGAATGAATTTTGAAAAAAATGTTCGAAAATAGTTTTAATTTTGAATATTGGCTTAAAAAAGATTGAAAAAACATTTATGAAAAATATACTAGTTAAGTGACGGAAGTTTTTTAAAAACACGAAAAAAGACTTTTGGCTAAAAAGTGGAATAAAGAAAAAATCTTCTAGTTTAGAGGTTTATCAAAGGATTTGCTTACAATTTTGCAAATAGTTTAAGAAATATACTATCTAGTCCCTGCACTAAAAAATTGGCTTTATTTGTATGCATTCTTTGAATATTGGAGTGCAACTGATAAACAGAACGAAATTTTCAGTTTTTTTTCATGTTGCGAAGCATTAAAACAACTAAAAAAATATGTCTAAATAAATAGATTACTTATTCTATAGCTGAGGAACTGCATGACATTAGAGAAATTATCATATCAAATTTGTACAAAAATATGCATTAGATTTTAATTTATGAAAAAACTTCTTAAGAAAATTCTATCAAATACTACATTGGGAAAATAGTTTTAAAGATGTAAACTGGCATTAAAATGTATTAAACGCAAATAGAAAAATCAATGTAACGCAACTCCCCCCCCCCCTCCAAAAGATAACGGTTTTATATAAGGAATCCTGTTTAAACAGCACAAATATTAAATAAAAAATCCCATAATTTTGCAAAAAATCAATTTTTTTTTAATGTAGTCACATACCTTAAGAATATGGTGCTGAAGAAGGGGTTGAATTTTTTGCCGATTTGCGCCTCCAAATATGATACAAAAATATACATTATAAATGCACCTCCAAATATGATACAAAAATATTCATTATAAATGATGGACTTTTTGTCGAGTTTTTGATCGTCTTGTACGATTTTGACATAATAGACGAGAAAACGCAGCATTTTCTTAAATCTTACCAGATAAACATAAATTAGTAAAGGAGTTACAGTGCAGTGGAGTTACGAGGTGCAGTGTTAAGATATGTTGAAATTCGATCGATGTTCTAAATTATTTCAGTTAAAAAGTTAATCTTCAGTTTGTCCAAAATTATGTTTTAGCTATTTAAACTCTTATTCTAAAATACGTTTTTTTTGTAGTAAATCTCTCAAATTTCAAAATTTAAAGAGAAAAAAGAAAAAAAAATTCATTGCGATATAAGTTACTGAATTTTGTTTTCGGCATGGAACTTATGGGCCTGCTATAATTACTTTTATTCAAAGTTCCAGCGGAGGGATATCTACATCTTTTAAAATGATTAGTTTAAATTCTTCGCATCCTCCAGAAATTTGATTTCTCACTGTTTTTAATAGCAATCGGAATTGGAAACACTTAATTACGAATCATAATCTCGAGAATCGGGCACTTCAGTCAGATTAAAAATCTATTGCTGAGACATTTTAAGTAATGAATGGAATGTTTTAAAAAGACGAGTCACACTAAGAGAGAAGAAAAGCAGTATTTTCTTAAGAAATAGATGAAGACAAAAGAACGAATCCCTTATGAAATTTCACCGCAGGGGAGGGTTAAAATTTAATTAAAAGGAAACTAAGTTTGTTAATTAATTTAAAAGCCAGTACCAAGTAGAGATCCCAAACGCTTCCAGCTAGATAATATATCTATATATAACGTTCTCTTTCAATTTTTTTTCCTTTCAAGAAAAGGTGAGAAATATTTTCTAATTTCGTGAAGTTGTTTGGAGTGTTTTCTTTTAGCGTTTTTGTTGCTGTTCATTTCCTTTATTGTTATTATCTCTTTTTAACAAGTAAGCGTTTAATTAGGAATTTTTTTCATGCATCTTAAAATGGATTTTTCAAGGAAATAGTTCTCTTAGAAATGTGTGGAACAAGAATATTAAGAAGACGTCTAGGAAACAATTAAGCTGCCAACTTGGTTAATAGTTCCTGAGTTTCTTTTCTTAATTTCATTGGAAAAACAGTTTGCATTAGATTAAAAGTAAAGTATATGTATGAATTTCAAGTTTGTTAAAAGAGAGCATAAAGAGAATTGCTGTACAAGTATACATTAATACTCCTCTTATAAATAATGTTTGTCAAAAATTGTATTTTTAAATGGCTTTGAAAAGGAAACCAAAAATCAACTTTCATCTTAAGTAAGTTGGTTTTTGTGTGTAAGTGAAAAATATGATTAATTCAAGAAACATAAACAAAACAGCAGGATGCGCTACAGTTCTTGTTTATATCAATAAAACGAAATTTATCTTGGATATTTTTGTTTTCAACTGACATTCTCCAAATATCATCAGAAAGGTACAGAAAATGAAATAATAGAAAGAATTTCAGAGTTTAAAATAAATTTTGAGATAAACTTAAGTTTCTTCCCTAGAAGAGTTGCTCAACTCCAAATATTGGTATATCATACATTCATTGATTCAGTATTTCATTGCCAGTGGCATAGAAAATGTAAGTGGAGATCGGTGTATAATATGATTTTTTCTACTCCTTTCATTATATTTGACTTTAAAATTTGCTTAAATAAGTTCATATTTTGTCTGCTTTACACTACATAAAACAACCGCTTGGATATTCCGGTAGCTATGCTGCTGTTTGGTATATTCTTGAAACTCAATTATTGTGCTGTTAGAAACCTTTCCTATTTAAAAGGCCAAATTACAGTCGAATTCTTTTTTGCCGAAACACTAGAGTTTATCAGCAGCAGATTTTACATTTTAAATCGTTAGACAGTTCTCAGATAGAAACAGAATGGTACAATAACAACAAAAAATGGAACAACTCTGTAATTTCGTTACTTATTATTGCATTTTCACAAATTTAGTGTCGATGGAAATGAGGGGGACAAGTTCGTAGAGATAGATTAACAGCATAATCGAGTTAATTAACATATTTAATTAACTATTATCTCGACATTTCTCTATCACGGCTATCAATTTTTTAATCAATTTTTCGTAATGGAATAAACCTGGAAATGATATTTTACGGAATTCTAATGATAATGTCGAGAGTTATATGGTTTTGAAAAATGAAGCCCCAGTATTAAATAAATCTTATGAACTCTCGGCGATATCTCGGAAACTAATATATATTCCTCAAAAAAAATTTTCCACTCACCTAAAGTAAATGATCATATTTCATAAAGTCGCGAAATAACATAATCATGCATAAATAGTTCAAATTTAATATTTTTTTCACGAATTTTTAATGTTGAATGTGGGAAAAAAAGTGAATTATAACATTGAAAAATTTTTACATGGGGGCAATGCTGGTATGCTAAAATATGAGAATCCCAAAAATTGTGCTCGTACTCCAAACAGTTTTCGAAATATTTATAAAAATTTTAAAATTCCCACAATCAATTTGAAACATCCACTTTTGGAAGGACCATATATTAAATTAGTTTGCATTTATAGATCTAATTTTCATGAAGTGTGAGCGTTAAAGACAATTATGATATCGCAGTTAATTAAATATTAAGTTTATTTTCAGATCAGACGATTTTAATTTAACGTGCATTCTTCTTTGTTTGAAAAAATAAGTTTTTCCCCCAACTCAGACGACAAAAAATTAGTTGATTGGCAGGACAGATTGATTGTTGGAAAGTTAAATTAATATTTGCTCTTTAACAGTAATTATCGTTTGCGAGTAAATGAAATAGAGAACTAAGGAAATTCGTACAGATTCTTACCAATCAGTAAATTAACTAACGCTAATATAAGGAAATTAATTAGCACCTATTATTTGCATACTTAATGGCATATTGTGGAACACTCATTCATAAAGCTCTTTAATTAGGTGGAGGATATTTTGAAAATATCTTTAAAATGATTCCATCAGAGTTATAAAATAATTTCCTTTTTGTAATTGCGTTTATGAAAAAAATTGTTTTCAAATTTGCAGTTCGAGGGACAAACCTGTTCCTTTAATCCATTTCCATTAACTCCAATTTTGTGAAGATGTAATAAATAGTAAAATTACAGAGGTGTTCCTTTTTTTTGTTGAGGACTGTGCCATATATTAAAAAGTTGGTTCAAATAATGGTTTACGCATTACAGTTTTGCTCTCTATTCAGGAAATTAGTTACCATACAAAAAGCCACATTTTCTATAAGAATTTGTATTTTTTTGGGTGGTATGATAGAACATGAAATGCAAAAATCTCGTTTAAAGGTGTAAAAAAGTACATAATTTAATGATTTAAACTGTAAACGGAATTATCCGTAAATTCTGATTTCACTGAAAAAATTGCCCTAACTTGATCCTTCTTGTACAAACAGCATCTTTCTGTCTATTATCATTTAAAAATTATCTATTTTTACATTCGCGCATACGTAGCATAGAGAAAGTATAGTAATTATCCAAAAATTTGAATTCGAGATTTTGGCGAAAATGTCAGTCTGTCTGTCTGTGACAAAGATAACTTAAGAACTTTTTGAGTTAAACGGATGAAAATTGGTATACGATCTTTACACCAAATTTTTAGATTTCTATCAAATTTTAACAGTTGAAATTTGGTAACCTAACACCAAATTTGCCGATTTCCATAAAATTTTATGTAAAATCTATTCAGAAGTCCATCTGCCCGGCTGTTCGAATATGAGTTAACAACTACAAAATGAACAGAACTAGGCAGACAAAAATTCGGTATACAGATTTAACATCTATAGTGTAGACATTTATTAAATTTGAAGACAAATCCAAATGCAGGTTAATTGTCTATCAGTCTGTCCTTTCAGAAATATGTAAAAGCTATAATTAAATTACGCAAGGACTTAAATATGTGAAATTTGGTATGCGTTTTTGTGATTACAAGTACAATTTAGTGTCAAGTTTTGGTTTCAGTTGGTTGAGAAAAACATGTCTAAAACACAATTCCTTCTAAATTTTGATACTTTTCGATATTTTAATACACATATATGATTTTGATATGTTTCCAAAATCAATCAGTAAATGAAAGTCCTGTCTTTCTCTCCATTGTAATGAGCAGTTTTCATAAAAAATAAATAACGTGCTCTTTATTGTTTTTTTTCTTTCTTTCATATACTTAAATTTAAAGCTAAGATAAAAAAAAAAATTGAAATGAAACATCGATTTTCTCAAGGATTTGTTTCAGTGCATCGCAAAAGAATGAAGTAATCTAACAAAAAAGAAATCGTTTCATAACTGTCAGTTTAAAGCATTTCAGCTCAATTTATCAAAGAGGATTCGGTGTTTTCTGCGAAAAATAAAAATCTTTTAGACCATTAGTTTCATATCCATCAAAACGAAGAGCAATAGTTTTTTTCCTAGCTAGCGAGTGTAATATAAATGGAAACGGTCATTTAATAAAAATCCGGAAATATATTAAGAAAGCGCTCCTGCAAAAATGAATTATTCTAAAAGCTTGGTGCACACAAAGCTTTATGTTTACATGCAGGAGCTAAAGCTAGAACTTTATATTTAGCGCGAATAAAAAAAAATCTATATATAAATAAATGAAAGTTTCAGACAAATAAATTCCTTTTCAAACACTTCTAGCACCTTAGCTGAATAGAAATCTCAAATCTTTAAATGACATTGAGGAACGCTTTATATGAAATATTTTAATTTCATAAGAGAAAAATCTCGAAGAATTCGAATAGCGCATTTTTCTTCGAAGATTCTAACGTGTTACAGGGGTGGCACAGGGACGAGTATTAGTACCTATCTTATTTCTTTTTTCATAAAATGATTTGTATGGGTGTCTTATTGAATTTGCAAGTATCCGCCTGTCTGTTCATTATGTTACTGAATGCAATATATATTTCATTTCGAATTCAACTCGAAATATATGTGGAAGAAAAGTTGTAGCTGTTACTGTGGAAAACTCATTATTTTGGCTCGAGTCTTTTCTAAGGATCGCTTGGATGGTTCAGAAGCGAGAAGAACCCTTTGAAGATCTTGTTATGGATTCAGACTTGTCCTGTGTTTGTGTACACAGAAACAAATTGCCTTCGGAGGTGACAGGGTGGGTGGGGGGTTAGAGATAGAAGACTCGCCATGAAAAGTTTCGACGTTTCCCTCTTTTGAGCAGGAGAAAAATGCCGTAGTGATCAAAGAGTTGATTCGGATGTGATTTGGCTTTCAGGAATTTGATTTATTTGACTTTTAGAATGTTGGAAGCAGCATGCCGTTTGTGAGATAGGGTACATATCATAGCGACAGGAGTCTGGAATTCTTGAATTCGCGTCTTTGAAAATGCGATACCTCTTCATACCCATTCAATGCCAAATTTTTTGGGTGTTATGTTTATTTGATCAAGTTTAAAAAGCAAGAAACCTAGGATTTTAGATTCATATCTTACTATAGCATAATAGGCTGACTTTAGATTTAAAACATAGCACATTTTGTTTTCGATACATATTTTCATCTATCAGAAACTGTAAACATTAAGGGATAAGTTAGTTTAAAAATAATTTACTATTTTCATTAAAACTCTCCATTATCATTTTAATAATTAGAAATATATCCTTACTGATACAAATGTAACTTCAATTTCCATAAAATATAAGTTCCAGTCGAAAATTCTATTCAAATAATTAATAATCTATATTGAAATAAGGTTACTTGGCCATTCATTTCAATTTCGTAAATTTTAAAAGAAAAGAAATGAAGATTTTACAATCTATATCTCTGATTTTTTTTCGCATATTAGCTTGAGATTACGTATTTAAATGCGAAAAAAAAATCGGAAACATTAATTATTGATTGATAAAAATACAATTTTTTTCTTCCCGGTAAAAAAATTGTAAAATTCTGATCAGTAATATTGCTTGTGAAGCAATGATATAAAGAATTAAAATTTTTAAAGATGCAATAAAGGATGCGTCAGTCTACCTCATGACATAAGGGCAAAAAAGAGAGAAATTTGTCCCTTCAGAGATTTTACTATTAGATTCTGACAGGAATTTCTTTTCTATGGGTTGACTTAAATTCGGTATTTTAAAAAAAATGCATGGGTGGAATTTTTATCCCTTTGCTCCCAGCGTGGGACCACAGATTCACCAATTTTATTAATCGTATGTAGGAAATAATTAAATAAAAAGTATAAATTAGATCAGGAAATAGGAGAACATTTTAGAATGAAGTTAACATAGGCAATTTAAGATAAAAATTAAGAAATTAACTAGGATTTAATTTAAATTAAGAGATATCATTATACACATATATAAATGTATATTTCAAAATGTAAGAAAAAAATCAAAACTTTTTCTTTCCCCCATTTTTATAAGATTTATTTCATTAAAACTAATTCATATAATGTGAAGAACATTGAAATAATCGTCAAAGTCTACGAATATTAATAAGATTAAATTAATCGTATCAGTCAACTTTGATGAATACATCTTAACACAAAAACATACATTAATACTATTATCGTATTTTAAATTATATTTGAGAGATAAAAATAGAGCATTCTGAGTGCTTAGCAGTACTTAAAAATGGCGATTTAATTGGCGACAAAAATTGGCGTTCTTGCAAATTAGTTGGCTTCTGGATCTCATTGTTTGTAAGCTGAAACGTGTGCACCTGTCTTTCGTTTTCCGAATTCTAATTTCACCAGCTCGATTTACGCCAATTTTTGCATACTATCCAATTTCAAAAAAAAAAAAAAAAAAAAAAAAAAAAAGATAGATAAGCACATAAGCAATCCAAAGCGGACAAGCTGTTGTCTAAGAACGAGTTACAATTTCGGCCTGAATTTGCATTTGTTTTCACATAAGCATTTATATATATATAAGCTGACGTTCGTTTACATCGCTATATAAGTGTAAAAGAGGCAGAAATTTTTCAATTCAATGATTTTATATTGAAATTTTGATAGGGATTTCTTTGTCACGTGTCGATTTATGCAATTAGAATCTTAGGTACTTTTAAAAGAATGTTGTAAGCATTAGGAATTTTTATCCCTTCTTTCTGAGTGTGTGAAAAACAAATCATAAGTTTTCTAGAGGCGTGTAGAATCAATTAAATAAAAAGCATTGGATCAGGAAATAAGGGAACATTTTAGAATGAAGTTAAAATATTCAAATTTCAAATAACTTTGAATTAATAATAATTTTCTAATTTCAAATAGGAAATGAACCAAGATTCAATTTAGATTTTAAAATATCATTACACACACATACACAGAGAGAGATCTTAGCAATAAAGTTATGGAGAGCTATATAAAATTATTCTGAATACAAAAGGAATTTTTTCAATTCAAAATTCATTCTTTTTGTATTTCGTTCGAATTTTTCTTTTTAACATTTTCTACAAAAAACTTAATGCCATATCTAACTGTAACAATTATTTTGAATAAAAGTCTAATTATAATTCCTGTTTATCCATATGTAATAAAACTCTATCAAATGATTATGATGCCACCAAACTGCTTACTTCCCAGGAATTTCAGAAATATAAGAACATTCCCCCAAACAAAAATCACAGTAATTGCTGCATATTGGGTCGGGGGCTATAAAAACACAGACCGACCTCTTCGCAAAAAGAAGAGAAGGGAGGAAAAACAAAACAAATAAAATAAAGCCCACAACCTCAAATAACCACCGTAAGTATATAAGTCCTGAGAACTTGGCCAATCTTCATCACATATCACAAGAGCAATCACTTGCGGCTATAAAAACACGCCCGGCTGTCCAATATACCGAAGTTGTGTCTGCTGGTTCATTTTTTTCTATCCGTATCCCTGCATTCCCCCTTTTTTTATTACAAGGTCCAATTCGATGGTCCAAACATGCCACTAAGACTCATTTGTAAATTATTCATCTAGAAGTTTCATCTTTACTTACTGAGATAGAGAGATTCCAGGAAATTAAGATTTTTATGGGGTTACTTTTGGGAAAAACGAATTGCAATTTCATTGGTTAATGTGATCGAAAGGGAAAAACCTGAAAGTAGAGCGCGGTTTCGGATATTAATAGTAACTTTGAATTAGTTTTGCTTGAGTGTAGGTGGATATAATCTCTTTTTTTTATTAGAGGCAACTTTGTTTTCAGTAGAAAGTTACTTAATCTTCTCCTGTAATTGAGAAGTTTCCAGAAAAAGTTTTAGCTATAGTTTCAAGAAACAAACATTAATCAAAAAGTATTTTCTAGTTATTATTAGGATTAGAATTTCAGGATGGAATAAAATGGATTTCATCAATGCTTACAGAAAAAAGAAGATGGCGTTTTTTTTTTATTTTTAGTTGGAATAATTTCATTATTATGGTCGGAATTGTTTTAGTTGAAAAATAAGCTTTATTTATTTTTTATTTTATTTATTCTTTAATTCTGAGAAATATATGGATATAGTACAGAAAATATAATTTATTTATTCAGTGTCATTTGAATCTTTTGGACGGTTTTAATTCGAAATCGTCGGAAATTTCAACTTTTTTTTTCTTATTCTTTGAAATATTTGTACATTCTTAAGTAATGTTGTTTAGTTTGAAGGCAAACTAAAGCTCATTTTGATTCTAAATTATTTTTATTAATTAAATAGGTTTTTACCTAATATTCTGAATGATTTAAATGCATTTAATTGACCTTAGAGCTTTATTTTTAAAATCAAAATAGCGATTTATTTATTTAAAAAAGCTTTGGGCTAACGTTTGGAATTTTACTGTTTAAGGTTCATCGTACAATTATCTTTTGCTAAATTTTTCGTAATTAAAAATAAATTAATTAAATATATATAGAACTTATTATTTTTGAATTTATTAAAAAGTATTTCATTTGTGCTTATTATTACTATTTTTAATAAGATTTCTAAGCTTATTAAATTTTATTTTATTTGTTACTAGCCGCCTTTGGCGACCAGCCGGTTCCTCAATCTTAATGCTCGTTAAAATTTTAATAATTGAATATTTTATGTTATTCCTACTTTAATAGCTCCTTCATATAATTAACTCATAATATTATAAAGGCCTTCAGTCATAATATAATATGTATCTCTCTAATTTTCTGTTAACTCCCGTAGAATTTGTGCTTTAAATTAAAGTGGAAATGATTAATCTACAAATATAATAATATTTTTTACTGAAACAAAGCATTTTTTATATAATATGATTACTGAAAACAGAGTCACCTTTAAACCTTATGGGCACTAAGGAATATCTTTCTTAATTTATGCAATATCTCAAGAATTTGTCAACAAAATTTTCTCAGATTCATTATGCGCAGATCGATTAATTAACAATGGTTAATTTTAAATGCATCAAACACTAAAAAAATTAACATAATAGTTTAAAATAATTGGTCGAAAACAGGTTAAATTAATACTTAAAAAACGATGTATTTAAAACCATAAGCATATACAAAAACTAACATAAATACAATTTAATTACAAAAACATACAACTAACCTAAAAATAATTTAAATCAACTCAGCATCCGTTGAAAACAGTTGTCAACAATCAGAACACACTGCGCATGCGTGAATTTTCAACGCCAGTTACGGTAACGCAAATGCGTGAATTTTTCTACGCCAGTTGGAGTAACGCTATGCAGATTAGAAATTTTCAATTTCCTTTATTCTGTTTTATTTTAATTCAAAAGTACTTCAGAATGAATCTAAAAGATCGATTGATTAACAATGTTTAATTTTAAATGCATCAAACATTAAGATTAAAACATCAGAATCGTTTGAAATAATCGGCCAAAAAATCTTAAGCCTAGCCTTATTAGCGTGGGAAAAAAAAATTGGCGGTGGGGCAAATTTAGTTTTTTTTGGCGGGAAAGTTAATTTTTAATTAATAATTAAAATTCTAATAAAAATTTAAAAAAAGGGATCCCAGATGCACATTCCCGACCTCCAAGGTATACATGTACCAAATTTGGTAGCGATAGGTCGAACAGTCTGGCCTGTAGAGCGCCAGCACACACACACACATTGAGCTTTATATAAGTATAGATAAATATATTGTTTATTACTATTACTAATAAAAAATAAAGCTTCGCTGGTATGCTTTTTTTTGTGATTCTAATTTTTAAATATAGTTTATCTTATCCAGAATTTTTTCTGAGATTGCTTCATATTTGTTCTAACCAAATTTTACGGAAGTATAAATTTGGTTTCCATTCTTTCTTGAGTACGAATGATTTTATTTAAAGTTATTTACCATTTTATTATTTATAGTGTTATAGTGGAATGGAATTTAAGTCTCTGCTTTAATCTGTTAGGAAATTATAACTTTTATAAAAATAATTATCATTTGTAGGCAAAACTCTATTGCAGGAAACACATTAAAAAAAGACAAAATATAATATTTTAATTTTAGGTAAAAGGAAAAGGCATATTACATAAATTTATCTTAAAGAAAAAAAACTTCATTAAATATGTGTATTTTTTTTGTATTGAAGATTGTCTCAATAAAGGCAGGGCATTGTTGCATTTCAAAAACAAGTTTGAGATATTTATACAAAAGCAAAAATTCTTAATAAGAATGTTTTATTCTTGTTAGAAATTTTTAAAATAACTGCCATATCAATATGGAAAATTCTAAATGTAACTGATTGATGACTTACATGTTTACAAATTAGTAACTGCAGGCCATTTTTGATCATCAGCTTCTTCTTACGGAATATTGGTTTTTTGGTGGCTTGATTATTATGGAATTTATTAATTTTAAATCTCATCTTGTTGTTTGATGAATTAAATGGAACCAGTCCGTTACAGATAACTGCTCATGCAAATAATGAAATGAAAGTCAGAAGTTCTTAATTCGAAGTTAATGTTGAAAGAAAGTAATTTTTTTAAATCTTAATTTTAACATTGGAAAAAGCACGCAATTTAATAACTTAGTGGAATATTGGAAATAGTTTGAATTTCATCATCATAATAGAAAACAAATTATAAGAAACTGTGCATCGAATTAAATTTGGAAAAATTATCTAAAAGAGAGAAAAATCGAGCAAAGATAATCATTCTAAAGATATTCTTTTTAGTTTTAAGATAGAATAAAATTAATTTTTGAGTGATATTATTTTGCGAAGATATGATTGAAAACTAACTAGAACTGCTTATTTTTTTATTTAAATGATGTTTTAATTAAATTTTGTTCTATTAATATATTATTCTATTAATATATTATTATAATTATGACCTTTCTTTTTGTCTTGAAGGGCATATAAGCCAATTTCACCAAAATCGTACAAAAATGTATTTGTGTAAAAGGCTCAAAAATCATATTTTTATCTATAAATATTTTCAAATTTGAGAGAGCATTCGAGCTGATAAATTTTTATCGACATATAACAATGGAATACTTAAAATGCTTTCTACACTCTGAAAGTAACTTAATTAAGTTGTAAACTTTAAAAAGCTGATAATGACCTTCCCTTTTGTCTTTAAGGGCATGTAAGTCGAATTTCACCAAAGTCAAACAAAAATTGATTAGTATAAAATGCTCAAAAAATATTTTTATCTACAGACAATTTATAATTTGCAAGAATATTTGAGCAGATAAATTTTTAATAAACAAATAATAATATAATACTTAAAATTCTTACTACATTGTGAAAGTGACTTAATTAAATTGTGGACTTTAAAATGCTGATAATGATCTTCCTTTTTGTCTTGAAGGGCATGTAAGACGAATTTCACCAAAATGGAACAAATATCGAAAATTTGCATAAAATACTCAAAAAATCATATTTATATCTATAGATAAATTTATAATTAACACGAATATTCGGGCAGATAAATTTGTAGACAACAAATAACAAAAGAATAGTTAAAATGCTGGCTACATTGTTAAGATGACCTATGCTGACCTGCAATATACATCAATAGCAATGCAGTCGCATTTTGGGGTCATTTTTGTCTCTGACCAAAGGTTTTTCCCTCTATGATTTCACACACCACTGGCTATAGGAACAACATTTGTCCATTTATTCCGGGAAAAGAGGCGGAATGGACGGACGTGGAAATATTCGAGATGCACTCCGACATGCTGGCGACATACTGAATCATATACGCCTTCTGCGCATCAGCACGAAATGCATTCCTAAAAATACATTACATCATAACAAAAAGTCGGGGAATATCCCAATAAATATTCATCAAGAGACTGTCTAATATATTCTCTAGGATATATTAGACAGTTAATTAACATTTTCTGTTATTTGATTCATAATACACTGATATTTTCAATGAACATAATATTGAAAGTTTCTATTATTATTATTAATATTAATATTTTGCTCAAAAGAAACGTAAATTTGGCAATTTATTCATTTTTCAGATTCACCAAATTCTTTGAGTAAGTTTATGTATAAAAATATCCATAGAATATGAAACAATGGACATAATTTAAATATCTTTGCCATAATAACAAGTATTGTTGAAAAATTTTCAAGATTTTTTTTTTTTTAAATTGATGAAATTAGAAATATTCTACAAAGTAATTATATGGTATCTTTAAAAAGACCTTTTTTTCTCTCTGAATTTTAAAATGGTGTAAAGATTATTTCTTTTCAATTTTCGCTAGTCATCTCAGATAAACATTAAAAATTCAATTAATTTTCAATTAATTAAAATTTTAAAAAAATTGGCTCTAATTAGGTTTTTTAAAAAATTAGCATACTCGAAGGTAAATTTAATAACTTTAGAATCAAATCGTATGACTGTAGAGCATTAATAGATAGTCAGGCATATTCTCCTATATAATTAGAAAGGATAGAGATTTTTTTTCAAGTGCCCGATAATTAATGTATTTTATTTAAGCATTTAAACGGTGCTCATATAATAATGAGAATAATGAGTGCTCATATAATATGGAGAAAATAAATAAGCAGTGTTCTGCAGTATTATTTTTTTCATGTTGTTATGGAATCACTTCTAGCTTGAACAAAAGAAAGAAGTCCATGAATTTCGATCAAAAATAACAACGGTTTATTCGACAAGTATTCAAAACACTGAGAGAAAAACGCAACGTAAGTATCTGATAGATATCAATAACACATCAGTAGGTATTAAATCGTTTAATTATATCAAAGCAACAAAAAAGAGTTTAGGGATAAAATGCCAGAGAGATCGCTCTGGAATCAACAATCCAAAGTCAAAATTCACTTGACAAACTCATTTTAGCTCTCTCGTATTTATGCAGGTTTCTGGAAAGGAATAGAATTTTCTGGAAAGATCTTGGAGTTCCGAGTCCTGATTGAAGTATGACCAAACGCTTAAATTTTCTAGAGATTTCATTTTGTTGCCGCTTTTGCTACCAAGATATCAACTTAGCATCCATTAAGAGTAGCTATAAATCCTTTTTTTCCAGAAATCTGAAATATATTATATTAAGACCCCAAATTGTTTCATTTTTATTTTTGGGTTGGTTTTTATATTAAGGTTTACACATTTCTCCCCTATGTGTCTTATTTGAAATTTTAATGCCTATAATATATTGAATATTTTCTTTTTCCATCAATTAATAAAGTTGCATTTTTTAAAATGGCATGCTGAATTTTGTGAATTATTCCTTTAAATTTTATTGATTTTATTTCTAATTCATTTTATTCCTTTTTACATAATATGTATTACATTAAGCATTTATATATATATACAAACTACTAAATTAACTCTGAATTATGCCTTATTTTCACTAGAAAAGCTTTAAAAAAACGAAAGCTTTATCTTTTTTTAAAGGATTCTTAAAGCACTGATTTTGAAATTTCATTACATTCATTTTCCCGAAACAGCAATAAAAATGCTAAAATTTTAGTATTACATTGGAATATTTTAAAATGAAAAATAAATTTGTTTTGCTAAAGAGAGGAAATCTTACAATATTTTTTTTAAAAGGAAAACTTGGAGCATGTATCTAAAAAGCAAAGGGAAAGTGAAAGTGAATAGCGATTGTCATAGATTTTCTGTTACATCTTGACCACTTTAAAGTCAATTACTTAAATTCAACGCAAAAAAGCTTTTAACTAGCTTTCAAACTGTTTCAGTTTATTATAGGATTATAAAAATGCTTGAAGTCTTTATCCATTAGATGTAACATGAATTATCTTAGGCATTATTTTCGAAAAGATATTTATACAATTTTTATATAAAAAAGAGCCAACTAGCTGCCAAGAAAAATCGAATTATTGGCTAAAATTTTCTAAGCAACTTTTAAGAAAATTCACTTAGTGGTCTGGTATATTAAAAAAATCATATTTTTTTAGGAATTATTATTCTTGGAATCTTTAATGGATTTAAAGGATTCAGTGAATAACAAAGAAATAAAACTAAAATATCTGAAATAAAAAGATTATTAAAGCATAAATTTAAAAATTTAATATCCGCTGAAATTATCTAAAATGATTTTTGAAATTGTCAGGCAAATTTACTACTAATTTATAAATAAAATTCTTGTTTAATCTTCTTTTATCATTTAAAATTATTATTTTAACTTCAAATTTTGAAAACTTCATATTTTTATAGGAACAAAGCCCAAAATTCTGAGAAAAGTTTAAAACATTTTAATACTTGATCGCAATACATAAAAAATAAAAATGAAACGAACATCGACTTGTTATTTAAAGAATTAAATTTAACCATCTTTAATTATTTTATGAAGAAAGAAGTATGGTTATACTGCGCCAAGTATGTGAATAAAAGAAGCATCTACGAGTTCTCCACAAAACATATTAAAATACAAAAACATATAAAAGCTAAAACCCGGCATACAATAAGTGTATGAAATAAGAAAATGCTACTGACGTAAAACCATAAAGCATAAAATCAGGCAAAGAAAGGTTACAAATTGTTCAGCAGAACTAAAAACAGAATTTCTTTGTTCAATTTTTAAAAAATTTCATAATCGTAATGTCTTATTTTATTCCAGCTTACATTTTACTTATGCTTTTATTTATTTCAATACTCCAGGTGCATGCTTTCATGTACAGTTGCCAAACATCCAACTTTTAATTTCCAATCGAATATATATATATGTCTAAACAACGATATTTGGTCATTGCAATAATAAACTTGACAATTATTTGGCGACATAAAAAGAAATTTGGCTATAGAAACGAAAACAAAGGAAAGTGCTGGAATTTTGTCAATATATATGAATTAAGAGCAAAATGCGACAACCTTAATGGTAGCTGAAAGCTATCTATTTCGGCGATGAAACCACCTTACATTTTTGACGTTATCCACAGTAGTGGCCTTTGGTGAACATTTCAGTGGTTGGCGAACGTTTTGCGATGACCCATACTGTAACTTCTTAATTTTAATGTCCTTATAAATGTATGTTTGAAAGGTTTGCTTTATTTACGTAATTTATTTTTCTTCTATTGTCTTTATGTTATTTAATTTTCTATAAACGAACAAAAACAGAAATCATATAAAAGCGTTTTTCTTTTCGGTACTGTCAGTTGGTCGTCATTGGGCCTAAAAGGATTAAACATTTATTTTTAAATAACGAATTTTCTGCACTTTTTATTATTCGTGGCTCTTTTCCAGAAAGAAAAGAATTTTTAACCTCACTTATATCTAAAACAATTTAGCATGGTCCGATAATAGAGAAATAATTTCTTCATTTGGGGTCATGATCTAGGAAATTAGAATGCTTGGCTTAATTTCTTTTATATGAAATTGAAAACATTTCTTTTTTTTTCCTTTTGAAGTTTCCTATCTTCACTGGCTTTAAAATTGCAGATATTATTGAATATTTTGATTATCGTGCGGGCATTATATATAAATCAAATTGTTATTTGTAAACTTAAAAGCTTATATTAAATCAAAGATTGATGTCTCAAGTCCATTGAAATATCGCGTGAAACAAAATGGCCACATATTTCCGAAACAAAAGATTGTCAATTTCTATCACCCGAAATATCAACAGATAAGAAATTTTTTTAAAAAGAATTATGATTCTTTTAAAAAATGTAATTTTTAATTTAAAGCAAAATTTCTTTTCATTCTAATTCTCCAAGCTTTTTGCATTTGAAATACTAAGGAAGTATTCTATGATATTTAGAGTGAATTTAATATCAGTTAAACGATATATTTTCTTCTTCATAAAGTATTTAATATTTTATCATATAAAACAATATTAATTTAAAAATCATATTTCAAATTAAAAATTTAACTTGAATTTTAAATTTTGGTTCTTTTATAATTACTTGTGATTATAGCGAATTTTCAAGAGAAGCAATATTTATCACTAATATTTCTTTTAATTAAAAGAGAAATATCAAATTACAATAAAACTGACAGAGCAATAAAAATTCTGTATTATGGATTTCGAAGTAATAATTTTTTATTTTTTTTATTTAAAAGGGTTTGTTCGTTTCAAATAAATGAAAAAAACAACAACAAATGTTTACAATCTGCTCTTTCAGAGGGAAATATTCTTTTTCCAAGTAAAAAATAAGTCTAATCATTTGAAATGTTTTGTTTTACGCAAATACATCGTATCAACTTTTTATAAAATGAATCCTTTTCATTGCGATTTGAAATCGACATCTTGGATCCTTTCTCCATAACAGGGGCACCAATTTAGCAGAGTGGGTTTTTTTCCCCTCACGATTGATGAACAGTACTTTAAAATGGACTCCCATGTAAACCACTCCGCGTCTTCTCATGGGTCAATAAGTGAAGCCTTCCCTTCTTCCAGGGGGTGAGGGGGATGATAGATTGCATCAAATCAACCGTGGAATATTGTGTAATCGATGGAAGAAATGTCCTTAACTGAGAAACTAACTTACAGCCTGCCCAGAAAACTTACATTAAATCATGTCTTCATTACTATCTGCTGCATTTTCTCCCCCCCCCCCCAAGTTTGGAAGGGAATGTTTTTCTTTTGCAGTAGAAGTGTGAAGAAGCAGTAGATTTTTCAAGATAAAATAAATAATTCTGGAGATGAAAATATCTAATTGTTGAAGCCGTCTTGCCATTACTTATACAAGGTAAAGTCAACTTTTTCAAAAAGATTCAATAAATATCAAATGTGGAAATCTTGAAGGAGTTTTGAGCCATTTCGATAAAAAAAATTGAAGTATTATATAAAAAATACTATACTTTTGTAATAGAAGGAAGGTATTATTGTTATTAAATTTTTTGTATTTAACAGAAAAATTTTGACAAAAAAAATCTTTTGAAATGTTACGTACAAAAAAATTAAAAAAAAACATTACGGAAATAAGTGCAAGTCCAATAAGCTTAACAGCGGATAACGACGCTTTCTTAAACTAGAAAACGCGTAACACAAAATGAGTGAAACGCAGCTCAAACATAAACAAGGTCAACACTTGCAGAAAGCAACAACAGACGCGTGAAAAGCAAATTGTTAATTAAAAATCAGCAGCAGCAAGCACCTTGACACTCAGCTCACAGATTTGCAATGCAATGATACTTCAAAGAGAGAACTGATCAAGTGAACATTTCGGCTTTTATGGTCTTCCGTCAGTATATGGAATTTTCGAAAAGAATCTCCTAATCTCCGATCCTAATAGAGATAGAATAGAAAATTTTCGATTTCCTAAAACCTGCTTATTTTTGTAGAAGTCGCCGAGGTCGAGGGTCATTAATCTAGCATCCGTTCAGAATTCATTATGAATATCTATAAATTTCTGTTTTCAGCAATGATATTAACAATGCAGGAATGTAATGTTATATATTCGTACCAATACTGTAGTTTAATCACGCAAGTGTGGTGTTATTATCATATATTTTTAAAAATTTATATTTTTAAATTTAGTCTATTGAGGAAATTTTACAAATCACATAAAAACTTGAAATTAAAACTTTCTTAATTTCAGCTTCATCTTAACTGTGTTATGAAATTGAATTTAGAGAGCGCACATTCCTCTTCCAACAGACATACTCAGATCCATACTCAAAGACCCGTTCAAAGCAAAGTCATTCTTATTTTTTATACAGCTAGAATCAATTAATAAGACAGAATCGTTTAACAATTACGCATTGGCTTTATTTGCGCATTAAATAAATTACTTTCAATTTTTGTTGTTTATTGGAAAATACAAGAAATAATTAATCCTCGCTTAGCAAGCTATACACCTGTCTCATTTTTCCAAATTTTACAAGAATAACAAAAAAATTGAATTTTTCACAGCCAATAGCAATTTTTATTTTGAATTTTTCCACACCTCGTGAAAAAAATGTAATTGTATTTTTTAATCAGATAGAAAAAAGGAAAAATATATTTTTTTGGTTGAGAAATATTGAGTTATGCTGTATACTAATGTTTTAATTTAGACCTTCTTTCCCTTCGTATTTTTTAAAATTTTATTAAGAATCGAATTGGTATATTCTTATACATTTCTGATATCGATGTTTAAGATTTCAATATTTTATTTAGAAAGATATAGTTTTTACAAATTTAGACAAGAAGTTTCCTTTAAAACTTTTTAAAAATTTTAAAATAAAAAATTCTTTTTTTAAAGTATTTTTAAAACCTTTTTTTCTTGTCAAATTAACAAGTCAGAATACAAAAAAGAAGTATTTTTAAAACTCATTATTTGCAATATAAAAGATCTTTAAATGCATTTGATTCAGTTAGAAAAGACGATTAAATTTTTCACTTAAGAATCTGTAATTTAATTCATTAAAAAAGTTGAATCGAATCTCTTAAAAATATTCATGGAATTTAAATGGCTCTTTTTATTTTATATGAATATATGCTAGTACCTTTTATAGTACCTTTAAAAGTTCGCTATTTTAATAAAATCCATTCTCTAGAACCCAATTAAATTATTAGCAAATATTCTAAACTGTTTCTAATAATCTATTACGATATTATATGCAAAGAAGCTTCCAAATTAAATTATATGCATGATGTCATAGGTAGCTTCATTTGAAAAATCAATTGCGTTTCTTAAAGAAATATTTACTGAACCGAAAATATGCTAAGCGAAACATTAAAAGACATACTTAGTTAGAAAAGAATTGATTCTTTTTTCTATAGCTAGCATAAATACCAAACACATTGAAGAT
Organism: Argiope aurantia; assembly: GCA_026543865.1. Classification (NCBI taxonomy): domain Eukaryota; kingdom Metazoa; phylum Arthropoda; class Arachnida; order Araneae; family Araneidae; genus Argiope; species Argiope aurantia. Next base: position 598,727 of record JAPMOR010000856.1, read on the forward strand.
AATAACGCTAATTAAAACATACACAAGCCTTCATATTGCAGAAAATATGCATTGCTATATTTGACGAATCCAAAGCGGGAGCGAATTTTGTATCTTAAATGTAATTTTCTCGACTGTTTTGAAGCAAATTGCTTCACTTGCATCTTAATTGAGAAGGTAATTTGTGGAACTACAACCTAGCAAAAAAAGAAATAATTCTAGATTAATTTTTTGGTCATCCCTTACTTATTAATTAGACGAGGGATAATTAAATATGGCTAAGCGTAGCAAATATTTAATTATTAAAACAGCTAGAAGTGCTTGGAGGGAGAAACTTCACATTTTGTCATTTTTCTTAGAACTATTTCTGTTTTCTTCCCTTAAAAACAGCGAAGCCTTGGCGAAGACCGTCTTTATTTTTAAAGATATAAACACATTAATATTTAACAAAGTATCTGAAAAGGAATTTTTTTTAGTTATTCAATCAATTAACTTTTTTCTCTCTTCATTTTGGATTCACCGAGAATTTTATTTATGTAATCGAAACGTAATTATAGTTATTTACATTTTGTTTTTAATTCTTCCAATTAATTAAATGCAAGGTATTAAAACCCAAGTAGAGAAGATGAAAAATTAATATTTTATATGCTTGTTTATTCATCGAATTCTTGTTAAAGTATAAAATATGTTTTATTTATTTCTTCATTTTTTTTTGGAAAAAAAATCGTTTGCATTGTTAAAATGCACGGGAAACGAAATACAATTAAAGAACGACAAAAGAGATTGAAACAATGTTTTCATTAAGACATAACGGATAAAAATAACAAATTAATTCGAAAGCTTCATTGAATGGTTTAAAATTGAAATAAAAGGTGGATTTTTTCATGAGTGTTAATAATGTATTCGAAATGTAGATAAAAATCTTTGAGAATTCATGCATTTCGAAAAAAACAATCAGAAATTTAAATTCTGGATATTACTTTTGTACAAAGAATATAACAAAAATCATTTTTGATATAAATATAATTGAAAGTGAGAACTGAGAATAATATATTTAAAATGTACGACATCTTTTATGCATGTTAGTAGATTTTGTTGAAATGAAATGAATGTTTTAAAAGAGGAACTAAATTAAAGTTTCTTTTATTCTATAAAGAAATGTATTTTCTTTACCAATGATTTACTGAATTAAGGCATAGAATTACAAATGGCATAAGTCGCAAAGAAGAGTGTCTGGTTTCTGTTTAGTTTGCAACATTGGATATGAGTTTTAGGTGGTGGCATGCATTCTGGTGGTTTCATTTTCTCTAAAATTAAAAAGCTTCTCCTTCTCTTCTTGAATGTTGAATAAATGAAGGAATTCTTTGCTTTTCTCAAAATGTGGACCGATTTCACCAAAAAGTTGCACGAGGGCGTAATATTTATTGGAGCTAAGTGAGATAATAATAACTACAAAATTGGAAATTAGTTTTTCTAATCTCATTTGATGTAATCTCGTCTAGGTATTAATGATTCATTATAAAATGAAAGAGTATCGGTCGATGAGATATTGGTGAACCCATTGAACAACATGTTGATGAACAACACCCACCCAAATAGCAAATCATTATTAAAGAGCAAAAACAACACAATAACTTTCAGACAGCAACAGGAGAGCTCACTCTAAGATCAACTCTCTAAAGAGTGAAATCACTAGACTGACTCTCTTTAGCTTTCTCGGGCACATATGGAGCGCATATAAGAGGGTACATAGTTTTTTTAGAAGTCTCCTAAACTGGATACTGTGAAAATTCTTGCATTTTCAAGGAGCTTCATTTTTGTCTCGGACATACATTCATTAACCATCAAAACATCTCTCAAAATCTTTTTTCAGTGATGAGATTCATATTGCAAGAAAGAAATATTACAGATTCGTAACAATATCTTATTATATTTATTTAAAAATTCGGCAATGTAAAGCTATTTACTTTTAGAGTTTCGAAGCTATTTAATTTTTGAAGAAAACTCGATGCATATTTTAATGGATTTACAAATGCAGACTCAAATTCGAATGGAAGCTTTTGTTCTGAATATTGTTTGCACTGAGTTACAACAAGAACAACACTCGATTTGATTAGCGGAAGCCTTAAAGCGAAGTGAAAAGAAAACAAAAAAATGAGAACAGCAACACGTCTTCTAAATTACATTTCCTGAACAATGAAATAAAATTCGTCTCACATGGGAAAACTGAAATAAATAAAAATAAAAGAAAAAACAAAGGAAGACTAAATATACGAGTCTGAGAAAACAGAATGAAAGCCAGCAAAATGAACAAAGAGAAGGCAGAAGTGAAAAAAAAATCACTGCCGTTATGAGGTGTAGCTAAGTAGAAAATGCTACGGTTGCAGTGAGAAGGCCTGCAAAGTAGAGATAACTTCTGAGCCGGAGAAATTTTCCCGCTCTTTCTACCGGCGAACAAAGAAAATGAAATAATAATAATAATGGAAAGAGAGAAATAACAATGAAATAAAACTGACATCTGTCATGGAAGTTTTTATCAAATTTATTTTGCCATTCTTTAGTTGAAGAATGAAAAAAAAAAAAGCTTGGGGATATTCTCAGACCTTGAAATTTGTTCTATTTCTGCTTTTTTATGTTAAAGTTATATTATGAAGAAATTACTAAATCTAGATTTAGAGAGTAAATCATATTATTTAAAGTATTTAATAAGAACTATTAACAATATACATTTTAAAAGCTTGTCAGAAGGTTAAAATTCCAAACATGAGAGAAATAATTTCATATTCAGTATTAAATGGTAGATAATAATCTAAAGAAAAATTCAAAATTCATAAAGTAAAGTTATTAATTATTTTCGTGTATAGGTGAGAAATACCTAAAAAACACCGTATTCATTTAAAAAATTCTTCACTAGAATATAAATAAACTTTTGATGCTTTTGCAAAATTTGAAATAAAAAATATTTTTAAACATTTATTTCTGTACATATGTGTGCATGAACATAATAATTTAAAAATGTACCAGGATTTAGGGATGAAACACTGTATGTTGCTGTTATAAAAAGACTGTAGATTTTAATAAATTCTAAAATAAGTCACCAAAAAGTAAGTTTTTTATCCAGAGATGAAACCTTTAGTTTCTTTTTATGGGATTTACAAATAGGGATGGATTTACAGCTATTTTTTCAGATCGAATTTTTTGAAATTTCAGTTAGAATTTTAATCAATGAAAAAATAATCGGGGTTTTGTTGTTTACTTTCGGATCTTATTCCTGTACGAAATTTTTAAATCATTTTAAAATTTCAAAAAAATATGAAAAAAAATTCAAGAATATGAAGTTTAATTAAATCCAAAATATGTTTTAAAGATAATGATAATTTTTATTTTTTCATATTTTAAAATTAAAGCATATATTTTGGAATTCAATTTTAGTGCGTGTAACATAAAAGGGAAATATCAGGCAAAAATTTCCGATAGGTATCCGCATTAGGTTTTAAGAAATGTGATCTTGTTGAAATAAAATCAGGGTCAGGTTTTTCACCACTTATTTCTAAAGATCGACAATTATGATACATTTCAAACCATAGAACAACATTATTAGAACAGAATTAAGTTTTGGTACTTGAATTCTGATTGATAGAAAATTACATAAAGGCATTTTTGGACAAAATTCGATTTTTTCAACAAAGCCAAATTTTTGAAAATCAGTGCAGGTATGGATTGATCTTAAACTTTTACCAGTAATGATTTTCTATATAAAACATATTTAAATGGAATTCCCGAAATTGTCTTTTAATTAAAAAAGTAATATTTTTTTTTTCAAATTCAGACATTTTTCAAATTTATCATTGACTTCATTAATCTATCATAATGTTCGACAGTTTATTTTATGAGACCTTTTTAATGCTTACAATCTTTTAATTTAAACTTGTCATTTGTTTAAATAATTTTTTACTTAAATTCGAAAAACTTATGTTTCACAGTACTCCCGATATCTAATACCAGAACAATTCACCTTTATTCTGTAGCAAACTTAAAGGCTTAACTTAACAGATTTATACAGCTCACTTAACAATTTGAATTACTGTACTTAAAATACATGACAGTAACGAAATTACTGTCATGTATTTTTCGCATTTTGTTACCATGTCATGAAAATCTGAAAGGCCTATGAGATTAATAGACACTTTGGATGATAAAGAACCAGATAATAAAGGTTGTATTTTACATTGTTCTAACATTTCTGATGTTAAATATGTCTAATAATATCAGATAAAATTAAGATCGAAAATAACTAAGAGAATATTTTTGATTACAAATTAACACACAATTCATGTATGGAAATTCATGCTAATATAAATTTGTCTTAATTGCTTTTATCGTCCAAATAATTTATACTTAAAAAAAATTGCTACTTAACTTATTTTTAAGTACTGTTAATTTGCAAAGTTAGAGTATTATATGAATAATTTATCCATGCCGGTATTTTATTTCAGATGATTTCATTTTCAAAATTGAAAAAGATAACCGGTATTAATAAGAATCTCCAGCTCAAAACACCGAGAGCTAATGTACTGATAAAAATAAGATCAATTGAAGAAAAATTATAGTTATTCAAAAAAAAGAGTTATTTCTAAAGAATAATATTGATAATTTCACATAATTACTTGCTTATTTTGTGTAATTTAATATGAAACATTTAAAGGAGCTTATTTTAAATTACAAAATAAGGAAGAAAATCTTTTTTCTAAATTCAACGTTTGAGTTTACTGAGATAAAAATGAAAAAAGACTTTGCTTTAAACATGAGATCTAATTAATTAATCTATGTATTAATTGTATGTGTGGAATCATTTTGAGAGCATTAAAAATGCTATAAAGTATTTCACAGTTCTAATATTACATAATTAAATGTAAAAATTATTTTAAATTGAATAAATGCGTATAATAAAAAAAGGACAGAGTTATTATAAATAAATGACATTAATAATGAAAATTACAATAAGTCAAGTAAAAAATATTAAAAAAAATTAACTAAAAAAATGAAAAATTAAAAAAAAATTATTCAATATTTCAGGCAGATGGATCAAATTAGCTTTTGTAATAACCAAATTAATTCGGTAAATTTAGAAATGGCTAAACAAAATTAAAATATATTTAATATAGAAGCTTTTTTTAAATGATATAAAGAAATAAATTCATTAAAACTTTCAAATGAAGAAAAAAATAAATGTAAAAATAATAAAATTTATATTATTATTAAAATTTATATTATTTAAAAAATAAATGTAAAAACAATAAAATTTATATTACTTATTTAAGTTCTTTTGCAGAAAAGCAATTTCCCCCTTTTATTGGTTTTTATAATGCTTTTTTGTTTTAAGCTTTTTTAAGACTTAAAACATTTCAAGCTATTCTGATTAATTTATTGCTATTTTTTTAAAATTTTATTCATGCCTTAAAAATAATGCAGAACAAATTAAGATAAAAATTTCCAGTTCCTAGAGAACATTTTAGATTAGAAGTTTCTATTTGTTTTTATCTTAAATCGCCTCTATCGAATGTTTTCTTTGGTTATTTTTTTCTATAAATAATTAAATTAACTTTTGAATCGTTCTTGGAATTCCAGTCTCAAGTTTAATAAAGAAAATAAATTTCATTTGAGTTGTTTTGCGCAGACAATAATTTGCGAAGTCAGCAAGTTTACTGACAGTATGTTTATAAAAAATATTTTACGAAAACTTATTATATTGTTCCCAAATTTTGGGCACTGTAAAAATAGAGAGTTTGCTTAGGCTTGAAAAAAGATTAAATTATTTTCTAAAAAAAATATCAGAGTGTTAATTAAGTCAATAACGAATATTTTTCTCATTTTCTGTTTAAAGCCATCAAAATTTTTTATCTAATAATTTGACAGTTTGGGGAAATCATAATAATGATTAATGCTGACAGTATAAAAGGTGTCCACTCTAAACGTGGCCCATTAAATAAATTCTAAATCTTCAGATACAAGGAAAGTTCCAATCGAAAAATTCTTTTATGACGCAAATATTTATATTTTGTCTTCTTTCAATCGATAAATTTACTGCTGAAAAATTTGAGGGAATCTTGAATCTACATCTCTACTCATGCACTGCTATGCAAATGTATAGACATTAACGTCAATCGGCTTTAAAATTAAAATTATAATAGTAAAATTGTCGTTATAAATAATGCTTCTATTATTCTGCATACAACACAAAAGTCTTGTTTAATTCTTAAAACATAAAAGTTCTCATTTAGTCAGCATGTAATACAGATCTTAACCCAACAGAGAATATTTTTGTGTTCGTAAGTCCCAAAATTTACAACAATGGTAGACAATACAGATTAAATGGTAGACAATACAGACTTGTTTAAACTTTTGAAACAACGTTAATTTTTCTTTTAATTTCTTAATAAATTAATTTCTTGCTGTAAGCTCAACTCAAATTTTATTGCCATAATACTATAAATGTACTAGTAGTACATTATATAGTATGGAAAATTGATTAAATATATTTGGAAGTACGTGTGAATTTGTTCATCGTCTAAACTTTTGCTTCGTAATCTAATAAAAGATAAAATTATGTGTTTGTGTTGCCGCTTTACAGACCAGACTGTTTGACTTAGAGCTATCCCACTTGGCACACATATACTTTGGAGAATGGGAAGATTGCTTGGAAATTCTAATTAGTTACAAATTAAGCCAAATTTTGATGTTTACCTAACAATACCGTCGAAAATGTTATTGCATAAATTAATTTTTAATTGCACTATGATGTTATGCAACTATGGCTATTGAGATGGTCGACACATTTAAGGAAGAGAACAGTTATAAGACAATTGAAATATCACAACTTCGATGTCGGTCAGAATTTGATGCTTAAAAATATCTCATTCAAATGAATATTATGTATAAGGGATTTAATTGAAAATAGCACAAACAATAGTCCAGTCAAACAAATGGCTGCAAAAGGGATTAAGGCTTAATAATAATTTTCACATACAAATATTTTAAACAAAACAAGTTCCCTCACTTTTGGAACCATATTTGACAATTTTAGCTATCAAGAATATCAATGATTCTAAGTTCGGCGTATATTGGTTCTAACTAATGAATTTCAAAGTTTCAAATTTCGATCAATTTCATTTCCAAATGAGTAAGTTTTTTGTTTAAAACTTTATTACGTCTAAAATATTTCCCTTAATACAATGAACAATAAGATGAGGAAGATGTATTAAAATTTAGAATTTGTAATATTTTTAGCATTACATTTAATGACGCAAACAATATAAAACATAATTATTTATATCATTTAAAGAACTTTTCTAATTGGAGCTTATATCAGTTTATATATACCCTTATTTCTTTTCTCTTTTTTTGTAATTTATTTACTTCTTTTTGTGTATTTATCCATGCGATGCGACTTAGAATATCTTTTCATTAATTTGCTGAAATACTAAGCTTATACTGAAAATCATTGTTATTCGGAATCATGTGATAATAAACAAAGCAAAATCAAACAAGTTTCGCTGTGATGGTGATACAGTAAAGACAATAGATTTTGTAGAACTTAAAGTGTTGTGATGAACATTTGCCGGAACGTAAATTAAACGGCTGGAACGGCTGTTTCAAGAATAGTTTCGAATCTATAATACCGTTTCCCTCAAATGTTAGTCTTACAACTGGAAAGCGAGATTTATGGAGATTCTTAAATGATGCTAAATGCATGATTCAATAACTCCAGTTCAAGAGAAAAACTTCTGAACCATTTGGTGACTTTATGCCAATTTGGCAACAAAAATGAAAGTTCTGGAAAATGCAAAAATAATGGTTCTATCTCTAATAAGAACACATATCAGGAGATTTTCTTCATAATTGTATGTGACGTCATGTCCTTTCTGGAGGCTTTATAAACCCAAGTTTTCTTCAAACGATTCATTTTCTCTCTGGATTTCAATTTGTAAAACGAACTGGTGTGCTATGTTCGACGAGCACTTTTTGTACTGCTTCTGCTGTTACTTAATACTGAATTGATATCTGTTTTGTTAATAATTTCTAGAAGTGTTATCATTGTGAACAATTTGGGTATGCTTTTTGTTAACAGTGCTTTGTTCTTAGAATATTCTTTGAATAAAGCGTCGTATTTCGTAATCAAATTTGTAAGATTTCTCTCGCCGTACATTCACAAATAATTTTCGGAGCAAATCTAAGAGGTTCTTCAATATGACATTCGGTATAAGAATTGTAAACAATCTATTACAATTTAAATGAAAACTTTGAAACTATAGTTTCATTTAACACTGTGCTACCTAATTGCTAGTAAGTTTCCAAATGCGTACAGTAACCAACCATGACTTATGAAAAACATAAATTCTCTTGAATATATATATTTTTTAATTTTTAAAATAACCTAGGCTGTTTTACGAACATTTGTTTTTCTGTTCACTGATCCTTATGTTGTGGCTTGAGGTCCCATATTCCTATTTTATAACTGCTTGAAATTATATTCCTGACTATCTTGGAATTATTGAAAAATTGTTTTTAACAAACTTGAATATACAAAGCAAATGCTCATGCTAAAAGAATAAAAGAAATATTCTTTTTATTTCTTTTAATCTTTTAGCTTTAGAAATATTCTTTTAATATAAATAAAAAGAATATTTCTACAAATATTCTTTTTATTTCTTTTAATCTTTTAGTTTTAGAAATATTCTTTTAAAAGAAATAAAAGGTATCTTTCTTTAAATATTCTTTTTAATTTTTAAAAATATAATAAGACATTTTTTTCTTGATATCTTTAGCATAAATATCAAGAAACTGTAACAGAAAAGTGTACTATATGTCGTTTTGCTATCAGCATAGATGAAAATTGATCCTGAAGCAGACCTATTTGCTATATCATTCGCTATTTGTACAGAAAAAATTTGAAACTTGCTATCGCAAATTTCGAGTTATCATGTGAGAATATTATTTATTTTCTTTCATCATATTCTCACATGACTCATATTTCGCAGTCGCCAACATTTAAGAAAAACGATGTCTTTTGACCACCTCAAAATCAACCTTCGTTGTCATTTTCTAATAACTCTAAAAGCGAAAAATTGATGCCTCAAAAGCGATAAATTTGAGGCTTCAAAATATTCCAAACCAAATTAATTCTCACAAAATAAAAAAGAAAAACAGCATTTCTTCAAAATAGGACTTTAACGTAGCTTATCATTTAAGAATGGTAAACTGAAATGTTTGGTGAACTGACTGACTGAACGGTTAGAGACTGTTTTCGTTCAGAATTAAAGCGTATTTATTTATACTAATAAGAATTGGACTGAATCTGAAATAATTTGATGTTATCAAAGAGTATCTTATATCATCCAAACACATTGTCAATTATCCGGATATTCTTGAATCTATTCTTTTTTAGAGCAGAGATTCAAAGAGAAAAAAATTATACAGCATTACATAATCCTGAAAAGAAATTAAGTATGTCCATTTAATTACTTAGTTTTACAAGAATTATTTAGTTTTTGAAAAGAGATAATATTGAATATAAGGACAAATTTTATTCTGTCCATAATTTTATTATTTTATTATTCAATTAATCTATTTCTGTTTATCATCAAATAAATTTATTTCCACCCTATTTCCCTTTCTTAAATGCCCCCAAAAGCAGATTTGTATAATAAATTCATAAATTTTTAAGCCAAATAATTTTAAATAGAAAGGAAAAAAAAAGGAGTTTTCAATAAATTTGGTAAATATAATGCAAAATTTGGTAAATATAATGAAATGCAAGGAAAAATTTTAATTACATAATTTTTTTTTTGCTTTATGATAATTTAAATGTATAAACATTTCAGCAAGAAAAATTTATTCTTATCAAAAATACGACAAAAAGGTGGAATCTTAGACATCAAAAATACATTGAATATTTAATGGAAGTGATTAAAAAATAATAGACAGGCCAGTAATTTTTTTTGTGGTCTTACATATCGTTAAATTCAATTTTGATTGCAGCATTATCAGCCATATGCATTTTTTCACAGATCTGTAAATGTATTGAAAGAAGAATTTAAATTTATCGTTTGAATCTTTTACTGCAAAGAAAGAATCAAACGATAAATAAACAATAAAAAAATTAATGATTAGAACATATCGCACTTCACAAACAACACAAATTTATTGGGAGTTCTTAAAAGCCAAAATACTCACAGATGTTGAAGTTAATACAAACGTATAACATGTTTCAAAAAATACTTAAAAAAATTCTCTTTGTATCTTTTTCGGAAAAGCATCCAATCAGGATAAGTGCTCTTCAAACACTGTCTTGTAGTTTCGATTGGAATGAAAAATTCTTTTTTGGGAAATATTGAGTGCTGAAAGATTTTCAGAACGAGGTTGGAGGGGGGAAATAGAGGAGAAAATCAAAATGAAATTTAGAAGTATTTTACAAAACGTTTCAATGGAAGATTCTCTGTCCAAATCAGCCAATAACACGTGAGGAATATTTTTACTAAGTGAATGGTCGCTTCTGCGCCATTAGTTTCCACTCAGAAAGCAGTTAGAGGAACACGTTCAGGGCGCTAGAAAATGAGATTTGGCGCTGAATTTGGCGGGAATTATTATATTTTTCTATTATTTTTCAGAAGATCCGTTTATAAGCAGATAAATATTTTACCAGGAAAAAAATTATTAAACTTTTTAAAATTTTGATTTTGAAAGAAAATAATAATTTGATGCGGTTGATTTATATTAAACAGAAAGATATTAAAAATAAAAATTGAAAGAATAAATATCTTTCTCGGTATAAAGTATTCTATTAAATGGGAGAGAGATAGTTTTCTTTGTTTTATTGTACTATTTTTATTGTTTATTATAATTGTGAAGTGGTTTGTTACTAAGTAAAATATCATTGTATTTTGCAAATGAAATTTAGTAATATTTTCAAATTGAAGAAAATATGTTAATTTTTCTACGGAATTATCATTTTGTAGAAATTTATAGTGTGTTCAGGTATTCCTTTCTATCTAAATAATATCAAACGATATGGAATATAATGCTTTAAATTACATTTGACAGCATTTTCGACAGCCTTTCCAAAATTCTGAATGAGATTCGAACCTCTTATCCTAAACTCTTATCCTCTTATTATCTGTTATAATGTTTAAGTTTGGTTTAATAATCTAGATTTTATTTTTGAAATTTACTCCTCCTAATTGCATTAAACAGATCAGTCAAAAGTATTATTGTGAAATATAGTTAAAACACTTTAAAAAAATTCATTAAAAGTAGAATAAGAAAAAATATACTCAAAAATAAAATTGTTGCCACCTTAAAGCATTTTGTAAAAATTTAAAGTATCGAAACAATGCGTTTTATGCAAGAATAAGCTCGAAGTTATATCGGAAAATAGCTAAAATATTGATTAATTTTTAATTAAAAAACTAACTACAATCTTCAATGAATCCTTTCTTAGCGAGCATTTAATACACAAGAAGTATTTACATCTCAAATTTAATATCCAATTGTTTGTGATATAAAGTGTTTTATATAAATTTTATCCATGCATGTTGCAACAACGAATTATATGGCAGCCTATAAACATTATTATATGAAAACTTTTAAAATTTAGAAAAACGTTTTTAAAACAGCTAATTGTTACTGACAATAAATCTCGTTGTTTTAATAGTCTTACACTTACTCTGTTCATAGTGTGCATTACCTGTCCTAAAGAATTCAAGTTCCACAACATCAGAGTGCCATTAAAAACATAACTCCCGATTCATTTGTTTTCCGATTCTCACATTACTGTTAACTTCTCTTTAGGTTTGTCATGTAAACACACAAATATTAAACAATATCCTTCTTCTTCTGTTTTCTACACTGTGGAAAATGAAACGATTAAATATTTGGCGAAATAATGAAAGTGATATAAATTTCAAACCAACAATCAAATCTATTGCTTAAAGTTATACATAAATATTTCTAAAAAAATTGACAAAATTCATAAAATAAAATTTGGTTCTATAACTAAATTGGCATATTTAAGATGAAAATTCTTTAGATTTTAAAATGGGATAAAAATAAATTGTGTAGTAATATTTTCGGAATTACTGATGAAAAAACTTCAACATTTTACATAATTTGTATTAATTAATTTTATTTTTAAAATAATAAAAAAATCGCTTTAATGTTTACATCAATACCCTCCAAATGATCTGATCTTTGAGCGCCATACGCACAAACAAAGACACACACACATACATACATTCATCTTTATTATTAGTAAAGACGGTTTAAAAAGGATTTTTTCATAAAATTTTCCATGTTTCAAATTTATATTAATTACTGATAAAAAGCATTTTTTAGTTTAATTTGCAGTGAACTAATGACTCATAGATGGGTTGCTGACATATTTGTTATAGAGAGAAATGAAACGAAAGACACTCATTCAAATAAAGCAGAATATAAAATAAAGTAAGTCAATATAAGATAAACAAAATGAATCACACTAGAAGAGACATAGTTATTACAAGTCTGAAGATTAGGTTGGCGGAGCAGGTGTTAGTTTATTCAGGAAAATAAGTTTGAATTTATAATTAATTTATATTATTCATTTGAAAGAAATAAACATCTAATATGTCATAACAAAATCATGAATATATAAAGCTGCTAAATTTATACAAAAAAAATGACCAAACACTGCATTTAAAATTTATTCTTTCCGATTTTACCGCGCTGTTCAGAATTTAAAATCTGCGAATTATATATTTTGAAACCAAAATAGTTTTCGCGAATTGTCTAACTTTGGCGAAAATCCCAGTTTACAGCATCGTTGGCGACGATTTATTCAGAGCAACCTTGCCGCAGTTGAAATCGTTCTTGTTCAATTCCAAAATATGACTAACACCTGAATCACAGCGAGAGATTTAAAGAGGTTCTCAGAAAAGTACCAGCAAAATATTTCTTACAATGCAGGGAAAACTTTTACATCTAGTGTGCCATTTATGATAATTGACTTAAGTACTTTCTTAGTGTTGTGTTTATAAGATAAGTACTTTTTAAAAAAATTCTGTTTGATTAACTGATATTTCATATTCAAATAATACAATATTTTCTTAAGAAGCAAAAATTATCTTGTGAAAAAAGGCAGCACGATTTTTCTTACCTGCAAATATTTTAAAAGAAAATAAAGGCTGCAAAGAATTTCAATAGACAGCAATAAAATAGCCGGTGCAAATAACAAAGGATGTGAGATGTATGTATTAAGTATGCTTCACAGGTCAGACCATTTGACCAAGAATTATTAAATTTGACCTAAATATATTCGGAATGTTAAAATGGTCATTTTGAAGGGCCTTTTTTTTAAAAAAAAATTATTGATTGAAAAAATTAACTAAATTTTCGAATTTTTACCTCATAACTCAAGAAAATAAAACTGTACAAAAATGATATTTACAATATTTTAAAATTTAACTCTTATTTAATATGATGATTCAGTTGTGAGTTTTTATTCTGAATTCGAATTTTTTTTAAATGAATTTTTTAGCTAATTTTTTGCAAAGTTTCAGTGTTTCAATAAAATTCAAATAGTTTTCAGTGTTTCATCAAATATTCAATCGCGGGATTTTCTTTCGTTGTTGAAAGCTAAATAAAGATTCTGCCTATTACCTGCTTAGTTTGCTTGCGGAATCAGAAAGTGAAGTCTCATTAACATGAAAGGCAACGTGCAATTAAAAGATGGATAATTGCAATTTTAATGGCAAGATAATGTCATCGGATTGGACTCCATAAGGAATATCTATGTATACATTAGTTGAACAGGTGAAAGGCTATTAAGATAATAACTGAGCCTCCGATGTCCCAATATCTCTAATGTCTCTTTCAATTCACAAATTATCCCATCTATAATATCTCTACAAAGAATTAAATAAGGAAATTTTAAACATAAAATTATGCAAGTGATTTTTAATTAAAAATGAAAAATAACCAATATTTTTGAGGAACTAGTTGATCGCCAAAGGCAATAAGTTAATAATAATACAAAAGAAGTTGTATAAAGAAACTAATTTGGAGCCTGATTGTATAGCTAAAAAGTTTGATGACACCATATGCATGATTATTCGCGGATCGATATTCTTCCTAAAAACTATAAGCGATAGATCGATCATAGCAGCACATTATAAAGCACGTTACGTAGAACACGTTCTAAACCGGTATGAATTTCTCGAAAGTCGTCATACTCCTCATATAAAATCTTTTATACTTAGAAATAATATTCACTTAAGAATTGATTTTTGTGAACTGATTAATTGATTTTTGTGAACTGAATAATTAATTTTTTTATACTAAAAATTAACGTATTAGTAAAATTTCTTTTTTTGCTGATTATATCATCAATGCTATGCCGAGATGAAATTATAGACACTCCAGTCGTGGAGAACTAATCGCTTGCACATATTTTTAGTTACCAACCCAAAAACCATAGACATGACACTCCTTGGAGGAGAGGGTTCCTACAAAAAAAAAAAAAAAAAAGAACTATTTAATCTAATCTAATCTAATTCTCTAATCAAAGTCAGATGCCTTTATTAAGCAAGCCAGATGCCTCCGACGGCCTTTTGCTTTTACGGATATGATAGTAAATCTGCCATCTGACACACTGTAGGACATCTGTCGCCTGTAGGTGTCATTCGGGAGCTTCCCGCAAACTGTCGGTAAATTTAAGCTACTCATTTGAGTATAAAAGAACCCCGAAAAACCTCAAGTGAGGGGAGAGAAGGCAAAATACATTGGACGCAAGGCGCACACGGGCCTTCAGAACGGAGTTTCGAAGTGGAACTTGGAAACAACTTGGCCGACAGGACTGTTCTCTTGGGATTCCCGCCCCAGACTGGAGTTTAAATTGAACTGGATATGCGAACTTTCTGTTATTTCAAATGTGTTTTTTATTTAAATTATTCTCTACGTACCATAACCCCGTATAGGGAACTGTAAATAGTATAAATACATATGTTTAGTATAGAAATATCAGCTGCGCTTACTTACATAATTCAAACTTGTCTCAATATGTTATTAAGTACAAAAAACAGTTATACAGAAAATAGCTATAGTATTGCCATAAGATTGATTTCAATATGAAGTGGAAACTCGTTCCATCGTAATTTTTTTTTTGTTTTTTTAAAGAATTGCTTGAATAAAGGAACTAATTTAAATATTGATGAGAAAACATTACTTTTGCTTTGGATGCCGACTTTATAAAGGAAAAAAAAAACATAGAATCGAAAATAACATCAATAAAAACTACACTGATGTGCAAAACTTAAGCAACAGGTATGTTTTTTTGCCATAACTTCACGAGAAATCATCTGAGAGACATGAAATTCAGAAATGAGATACAGCATTTTGTTCTGAAAGAATGACGAAACCATAGTTGCGCAGAAATGAATACAATGCATACAGTATGGAATCAAACAAAAAAAAAGGCTTTATTGAACTCATAGTATCGTTACACATGATTGTCTGTCCAAGAGGAAGAACAGCAAGCAGATGTTCCTTAGTATGGGATATGCCCTCCCCTTACTGCAATGGTGGCTTCGCACCGTCTCCCCATACTCAGCACCAGATTGGCCAACAGTTCTTGAGGTAAGAGTGCCCATTCCTCAATCAGCCTCTGTTTAAAATGTAGGGTGTTCCCAGAAGGATGTAATCGTGCCGCAAGGCGTCTCCCCAAAGCATCCCACACATGTTCTATCGGATTTAAATCAGGGGAGCAAGCCGGCCAATCCATTCGAGTGATATCTTCACTTTCCAGGAGCTCCTCAACAGCATGAGTCCTGTGTGGCCGTGCATTGTCATCCATAAAAGCGAAGTCTGATCCAATGGCACCTCGGAACAGACGCACATGGGGAAGGATCACCTCCTGACAATAGCGATCTCCAGTTACAGAACCTCTGTCGAAAACGTGAAGCTCAGTCTGCCCATTCATCATAATGCCTCTCCAGACGACAACTCCAGGACCACCGAATACTATGAGTTCAATAAAGCCTTTTTTTGTTTGATTCCATACTGTATGCATTGTATTCATTTCTGCGCAACTATGCTTTCGCCATTCTTTCAGAACAAAATGCTGTATCTCATTTCTGAATTTCATGTCTCTCAGATGATCTCTCGTGAAGTTATGGCAAAAAACATACCTGTTGCTTAAGTTTTGCACACCAGTGTAATTATATAAAATAGAATTATCTTCGTCACTTTGCAATGAAAAAGAAAAATTGGCAGTTTGACAACGATGATTATCAAGCACTAAAAACAAGAAGAGCAATAAGTATTCTGATTATTACTATGTTCTTTGGTTCTGACGGACGAAATTTAATATTAAATAGAAACTTGTTTAATCACATTTTTTAAAGATCTTTGAAGAAGTAATTTTTATTTTAATAAAATAAGTTTAATTGCTCGATTGACAAGATAGCATTGCTTTTGTGTACCGATTTCATATAGAAAATGCAAATGATTGCAACAGAAATTAATTGCACGAATCTGAACAATTTCAAATATTGATTCTAACAAACAATTATGATTGATATAAATCTCAAAAATTCTAAATTATAATTGGAAAAATAGAAATACTAATATCATATATATGAACCTCGCTTATAATATTTGTTAAATAAAACGTTCTTGCAAAATTGTTGCACTAACTATCTAATTTTAAGAATTTAACTTTCAATTCCTCATGTTACTATGTTATATCAATCATTGGAATGAATAAATTTATTTAATTAATCAAATGAAATAATGTAACTTCGGAAATTCAGGATTAAAATAGTAATTTAAAATGAGAGATGTCGAATGGAATGATAAATCAAAATGTGAAATTAAATTTATTAAATCAAGCAAAGGAAAAAAAAATGCAATTCGAAGACATGCTTGTTTCGTTTGAGTGTCATTAATTATAGAACTTTACGAAACTATTGTCGCTCAATTTACAAAAATTCCTCATTCTCTGAATTGATAGGAAAGAAATATTTTAAGGCATTATTAATTCGAAAATATTAATTCATGTTATACGAAAATAGCTGTTTCTTTCTCCCTTCTCGTGAACATTTAAGGAAATCAATTAGAAATATTATCTTTCTTAAAGTAACAAGAGCTTAAAGATAATAATTTAGTAAGATTGATCTAAAATTGATTACTGGATATAAGGAATAGAAAATCTAATCAGCCTTATATCCTGAGAATTTTTTTAGCCTTTGAATTTTGTGATATAAAGGTGTGCTTTTAAGTTAGAGTCGAAAATGTTTAAGATGTCTTTTACAATTTTGACTGCATATTATGACTTGGAACTGAAAACAAAAAGGGGCAGAAAAGAACTCTATTCTAAATAAATTTACTTTCGCATTAGAAGCAGAAAAAAATATCTGAACAGAAAAAAAACGATAATTCTTCCGTTTATTTAGCAGAAGGCATATTTCATATATTTTAAAGGTGTGGAAGCATGCCTAATTGTCTGTCTGAGTGAATATGACAATTAAAAATTATAATTAGGTAGATATAAGAAAATAGAGTGAAGCTTTTATTCCTAAATTGTAAATCTATATAAAATTTTGATGTTATTATTACGAATCTGTAATATTGCTACCCTCCAAAGTCAATAAAAAAAGAAATGTGCTTTCTGTATCCACGAATATATCGAAATATATATCGACGAATATATCGACGAAAAATATCGTGCAGATATTTTTAATAGATGCTGAATGAATGGCTGAATAATGACACTCGAACTTGCTGACGAATTTCGCCACCAAAATGAAGTTTCAGCAAAATAAAAGAGTTTTGGTGACATTTTTATTAGGATTTAAAAATCCTTCTAATGACTCGTATAAATTGCCAGGAAGATTATATAAACGCAGATGCGCAAACTATCATATGTCTTTGTTGATCGCGGTACGAGCTCTCTTGTTTGAGCTTTGTACTTTTGCTTAGTCACGATGAACTGTTTGCATGTATGTTGTTGATTTTTACAAATATTATTAGAACTCTATTCTAAATAAATTTACTCCCGCATTAAAAGCAAAGTAAAAAAAATCTGAAAAAATCTCTCGTTTATTTAGTAGAAGAAACACTTCATATATTTTCAAATCAGTTAATAAGAATTGAATATTAACAAAAATACATTTAATATTGAATTAATTTTATAAAATGGGAAATATTTTCCATCTTCTTGATCTTTTGCACGAACTTTAAACAAAATCTATTTTAATTTTTCAATATATAAGAAGTTATGGATTCTATGCCATCGTTTACGCTGGAGCATGATTTAAAAGTTACAGGGACATTTCAAATATTGTAGAATCAAATTTATTCCTCTAAATTCAAGACTGAAAACTGTTCAAAACGAATTCAGTTTGATCTTATTCTAGATTTTAACACGAATTGAAAACAGCAAGTGTCTTTCAAAAATACATTAAAGAGAAAAATTATTTTCCACATTATAAATATTATTAACAAAACGTTAAGGTGGATGTTCTTCTCAGGGAGTCCGACAAGTTGGTTAATGGAAAACTACGATTTAAAAAAAAACAGAAAATGCTAACAAAACAGATAGAAAGTAACAAAAACTCAGCTAAGATGTACACAAGAAAACCGCATTTATAGAAATCAATCATAAGAGCAGATGGCAAAGCATTAAATAGAAAAGAGTATAGCGGTTGGCATAAAACTTGAGAACTCGCTTTGCTATTATTACTTAAAAGACAGAATTTATGCAGTGCTTTATCCACTAAAATTTAAATTTTTTCCAACAGAACAGGGAACTTTCAAGAAGAATCTCTAGATCTCGATTAATAATTGAGAATAGAGCCGAAATTTTTTTATGTACTGGTAGCTTCATTTTCTTCTCCAAAAGTCAAGAAATTGGTCGCCAGGATTGGGGCACATTTATCTGGCATCCATTTACCATTCATCAAAAATTGCTGTAAAATTATCTTTTATTATCACTAACTTGATAGAGAAACAATATAAAGACCATTAAAACTATTTTATGATCAGTAGAGGGCTGTGGCAATTGATGACAGAATTTTAGATTGCAGTATTTTTTTCAAAAATTCGGTTTTAGATTTCGGTTTGTATAGAAAATCCGCAATGTACATGAAATTATTGTGTTAACCATTGGAGGTAACCGTTCTTTTTTTGTTGTGGCGTGCAATGGAAATTTGGATAAGAGGTATGCGGGCTATGATATCGATCTGTTACTTGATTAATGCGCAGTGTTGTTGCGCTGTTCTCCAAATCATTCTTGGTGGGGTTATAGTTAGTGTGTTAGAACAAATATGCGCGCTATTATTGAAATCTATAATTGGTGACTTAAAATTATTTCACTGAATCCCCCAAAAAGTCATGGAATTTTATTACATGATAATGCATATTGAATATTTAGACATTTTTAAAAAATTTATTACAGCATAATATAAATGAGGAAATTTTATTCAAGGTAACAGCTGAGAAGAGTAACTAAGTCTTTGATGGAAGTTTTGAATTCTTTAATGGGATTTAAATAGATGTTAATTCAATTTCAAAATATAAAATCAATTACGTACCACTTTTTTTAATATCTATGTACTAAAATTGTTAGTTAAAATTCTAATACTCAATAGTTTTCGAACCTATTTCTGCATAAATCCATTAAAATATACTTGTAAAACGTTACGAGAACTTTATATATTCGGAACTGAATTAAAATTTTAAACAAATGGAAACTAATACCATTTTTAAAAGTGGGTAGATTTATTGCTAAATTAAAAAAAACTATTTAATCCGATGATGTTATAAATTGAAATAGAAATAATTCTGGAATTTTTCATGTGTTTTCGAATTATCTATTCTTCGATATATTATAGACTCAAAAGAAAATAAACTAGATATTTTATCAGGTACATCTTCACATAAATTCTTGGTTCTTTTAAGCTTAGCCCACCTGAATCATGGAATCGCGTTTTCGAACAGGTAGAAATAAAAATCCTGGAATTGCCAAAGAAATGAAAAGGTTTAGCGAATGGGCGTCATTTAGACGCATCGGAATTGCTGTTGAGAATATTTTCTCGCCTCCCCCTCCCCTTCGAGGGGTGACAGCTGGCTAGAAGTTTGACGAAACGTCGTTGTTCGCAAAAACGTACAACATTTTTTTTTCCTTTCGTTGCTGTTAACTGCAACTGCCATCAGACTGTCGTTACTAAAACGACCATTCAAGCAGCCGTTCGAATTTTTCACTGCATTTCTGAATGTCTGATGTATTAAATTTAGAGGTTTGTCGTAATGTGTTCTGGAATAATGTTATAGATGTCCATTTCTCGATGGTATTTATGCAATTAAGAGCTCATCGGATGGTATGAAATCAGTTGCTTTTCTTTATTTTTGTCCCAAAATCTTAATTATTTATTAGATGTCAAATCAATAATTTTTCGCAACATTTATAATGACATATTGATTTTCTTATGTATATATATATCGAATAATTTGTTATGGAATTTTTGATTATTTTCTACTTAATCGTCGAATAATTTGGTATCGAATTTTTGATTATTTTCAACATTAAAGATTTCTCTGAGATCAAAAAAAGTGTTTGGGATGAATTGAATCAATTGTCTGTTCGAATGAATATGATAAATCAAAATTAAAATTATGTGGGCGATTACGTAGTATAGCAACGTAGTAAAGCAACGGATTTTCGATTTCGGACTTTAAGCTGCTGTTTAATACCACTGGACTGAGAGGGGACGACAAGTAAGTCGATTTAAAATGCCATTTACCAAACTGCTAAAAACAAACAAATTTGGGAAAAAATAAAATTTTTAGGAATTGCAAAATAAAAGGATTAGAATATGTGCTGAAATTGAATTATTAAATACAGTATAATTAGTGAATTATTTTTAATAAATTAGGATAATAATTGTTCATTTAATTAACTATGCTATAATCCACATTACAGGTATTAAAAAATAAAATTTTGTAATATTATTTTTTAATTTTATTATTTTTTTCTAATCTGCCGCAATAATTTGTATACAAAAACACTAATGTACGTGGCACAGAAATTGCTCTTAATACTTCTTGCCGAATAGTAACAACGAAATGTAAAAAAACACCTTACACAGACATTTTACACTGTTTTATTGAAAAAATTTTTACAGCTGTATTTAATTCAACGCTTCGACTAGCTAATTAACAGAGCTTCGAAATATTTTCGGAAATGCTGGGAAGAGAGCTCTCGGAAGCTTTCATTCATTCAGAGGATAGAAGATATAAAAGAAATCGAAAATAGGTTTAGTACGTTTTCTGCTTCTTGACTTAGTTGTAGTTCACGCCTCTTCCATTTTAGTTAAGAAATATCAAAGAAAGGGTTCTAATTCGATATATTATCCGAATTTCAGTCGTGAGTCTGGATAGTGACCCTTATCAAATAAATAACAGTTATGTCTCGTTTGTGAAATTGATGTTCATGTTTTTCAAAGAGTTATCTCGCAAAAATTATATTTGTATTATCTTAAAAATACTTCTCTAATCACATGAGTTCTATTTCCGTACAATTCCTTTCTTCGTTTTCAATAATTTTTTGAAAATTTAATTTAGCACCCATACCGCAATAATATTTTTAATATTATGATAGGATTCAAACTCTTTCATAAAAAAATTCAATCGTGTGCTTTTGACAGTGTTATAATTAAAATAAAAAAATTATTGTTTCCTTGGACATTAACCAAAGTTAGTTGCGTTTCCATTTCTATTTTTATTTGGTAACATATGAATATTTAACTTTCACGTTCAATAATTTGTAATTAACTGGTTCAATTAAATATATATTTTTCCATCTTATCAGATAACAAAGGAAATTTTGAGAAAAGAATGCATTTCCAGATTAACAACCTAAAAAATGTCAATAACCTGGATGAACAAACTAACCACCAAGTCGGTTTATAGTACTGTAGAGGGACAAGACTCTTTATAACTTCATTATGAGGTAGATGAAAATAATAGACGAGTTTCAAGAACAGTTATTTCATTATTTTTTAAGTTCCACATTTTAAAAGACAAAACGAACACGAAAATACATGACACTCACTCAGAATACAATCTAATAAGGATTCCAGGAAGGATCACGGGAAATATACCTTGATATTAATAAGGTAACGCCATCTATGTATCAAAAGAGAAAGTAGTAGAGTTATGTAACCTCTACACTGCATTAATAAACATAATTAGTATTAATCACGATGAATTTTTCAAAAATTAAGCCATTAACGTTTTGATTAGGTTGAAAATATCTTGAAATATGAACTTCATTCTGACCTAATACCGGGTGGGCAAAAACCTGCAAAAACTTTAAAATTTCATAAAACCCGTAAAATTAAGCAAAATAAAAAATGGTTTGCAGATTTAGCATCGATAAGTTACGGGTTTTTTAGGTAAGAAAAAATTAATTAATAAAAAACAGCCGATAGCTGGCGTTTCGTACAAAAGTGAAAGAATAGACACGCAAATAACAATGTTATCAAATAATTTATTATTACAATATGTGTTCAACATGTCCACCACCACAAGTGATTACTCATTGCAGAACGTGTCACAAATCCAGCAACGGCAAAGTGCAGGATGTCCGGCTGTATACACGACATCTCCCGGCGGATTGAATCTTTCAATTCCGACAGATTGGATGAACGGGATCGATACACCCAGGATTTTGAATTTTCCTATGGCCAAAAGTCTGCATCAGAAATTCCTCAGATAGTAGAGTGATTTGTCCCTCCATCTTACATAAACGTAACAGCAGAAAGCGCATCTTTTTCACGCAAACATGGAGCAGCCTTTTCGCGCAGAAGTCTTAAATAACGCTGAGCATTTACTGTCACCGTTTTCCACCCATTTACCGGACACTGTGTTTCAAAGAAAAGTGGTCCTATGATGAAAGAACATGTGAACTTACACCACACTGTGACTTTGGGGGAATGCAGTGGTTTCTCAGCGTACACGCGTGGATTTGACGTCTCCCAGATGCGACAATTATGTGTACTAACGTCGCCATGGAGCGAAACATGAGCTTCATCTGTCCACAAGATGTTAAAGACCCAGGAGGGATCTTGTTCAATTTTGGAGAGAGCCCACCTTGCAAATGCTTCTCTTTCTACAGTATCCGATGCTAAAAGTTCATAGCAAGACTATAATTTGTATGGATACTGACTAAGAACTCCATGAAGAATGTTGCGTATCGAGGATGGTGGTAATCCCAAGCTTCTGCCAGCTTCTCGTACACTGCTAGTTCCTGTCGCGGTTTCTGAAGCGAATGTTTCTATTTCAGCTACAATGCGCTCCGAACGTGTCTGCATTAGGCTTGGTCATCCAGACCTTACACGATCTTCCAGCGATCCACTTTCCTCAAATCGCTGAACAAGCTTTATGAGGCCCACCACTGTTAAAGATCCTTTTCCATTCTTCACATTTTTCTGAAGTCGGAATTTAAGCAGTGCAACAGTTGCTGATTCCTGGTTCAGGTAAAAACAGCTTCACCAAAAAAGCTTTATCTTTCCTACATAGCATCTTTGTTTACTTACATAGCATGCAACAGAGAACTGGTTTTGGATCAAGAGCGTTATTATTTATAATTGCCTGTCTGATATGCATATTTCCAACTAAGTCGTTCATACCAGCGCCATCTATCGGCTGTTTTTTGAATTAATTTTTTTTCTTATCTAAAAAAAAAATCCCGTGACTTATCGATGCTTTACGGACTTTTTGCCCATCCAATATTTATTAGAAACTTATGGTTTCACTTCACTTCATTATTAAAAGAGAAACCTCATATAGGATAGAAGATAGAGGAAGAGGGACCAAACATAGGATAGCAAAATGCCTAAATCCGCCATTATGTACATACTAATATAAAATACCTGAAATTAATAGGCAAACCTTTTCTTTACCTACCGGGGAAAAAATGAAACAATTTGAAAAACAAAACCAAAATACAAACAAATAAAACAAAACAATAATAAACTGGAATACCTTCAACTCACGTCCCAAAATATTTACAACCCAAAAACTGGAAGAGGCCCTATTTTTCAATACTGTCGCGGTATAATAGGAAACATACCATCCGGCCCGCTTAATCTGCATTATAGAGAATGGGGCATTCAAGGGATTCACTTTGGTAATAAGTATCAGTCGGCATCCCCCGCGTAACCCTTTGAGCCACGTTCCTGTAACGGATGGGCCAAAAAGTTGGGTCTGACATTTAATTTTCTTTCAGAGTACAGGAAATAAATATAAATCGGACCGGAATCGCTGAAAGTTACAATGCTATGTTCCTCGTGGGAGACCGGCGAAATAAGTAAGTGAAACAAAGCGATATGTTTTCCTGCGTTAAATGAAAGAATTGCGCTTCGTTTCCGTGGTGGTTGATTAAACAGAATGCCGTTTTCTTCTTCTGTTTTTTGTGGGTGAAACTAATCGTGCTTAGGAAGGAATAATTTCTTATTAATTTTATGAAATAATGTTATGGGCATCTATTAATTTAAAATTGTAAGAATAAATATTTTATAGAAACATTCTTTTATTAGATTACTGAAAAAACCCCAAAATAATTATTTTTACCAAAAAAAATTTAAAAAAATGAAAAGTTGGAAGAAATCTTTAAAAAAAGTGAAACTTAATCATACTTATAATTTTTAATTGATGTTTTATTTATGATTACAATTGTAACTTATTTGCCTAAATCAATAATTTTCAACGCCTCATGTTTTCATAACTTTTCTTTTATTCCTAAAATTTTGAATAAAAATGTATTTGTATATGTTAATAAACATTAAATGGAATGAAATTTTAGTAAACATTTCTTTTCAGTAATACACTTTTTAGTTCACTATAATAAACATTAAGGAATATTAAAATCGATTTTTATCAAATTCACATCCAAATGATGCATTTTATATAGAATCAAGATTTAATAAAAATTAATCGATTAAATAAAATTTAAATTAGCTCCGATCAATAAAAATGAGTTGTGAGAAAGTCTTTTTATGACTACCCTATATGTAAGATGTAAACACATATTTTTGAAGCAGAGTCATGTCCGAAGACAGCGAAGACACTTTGAATTTTTAACTTAGCTTTATTCCATTCCTGGAGGATAATTTAATAATAATAATTTATAATTAATACAAGCATAATTTATGTACAAGCAAGAAGCGACGAGATACGTCAATCTACAGCACGACACAAGAGCAAAAGAGAAAAGAGCAACAGAAATATTTTCCCAATGATTATATACCATGGGGTTCTGATAGGGATTTCTTTCCACGTGTCGATTTAGGTAAAGGGGAAATAGCTTGACAAATTCTCTCCCCCCCCCACACTCGAAACGTGAGAACCACTGATTAAAGCAGTTTTGCAGAGCTATTGTATCATTCATTAAATAAAATAGGTGGATTAGATCAAGAAATAAGAGAACATTTTACAATTAAGTTAATATGGGTTAAATTAAGATTAAAATTAGGAAATTAATTAGGTTTTAATTTAGATATATCATTACACACACCCACACCCAATCGAAAACTAAGCGAGATTTTGACGCTTTCCCTACAGTAGCTCCTGAAAACATTTTTTGCACTAAACTGAATTTTTCCTCACCTTAAATATTCAAAAATTGTATTTTTAAAGGCATCCATTTTGATACAGCAGAGAAATGTTTTGAAATTATAAATTTAAAAAAAAAAATGTTTGTACAATTTTTAATAGTTTTCATTGTTGTATCGAAATCGAAACTGTTTTCATTATTTCATCAAATATTTAATTGTATGAATTTTTTGACATCGTTAAAGACAAAATCTGTTTAATATACCATTTAACACTACAATGTGGATGAGATGATTGATTCTCACCAACCATCATATCTACCTTACACCATTTTCGCACCTTATGGATAAAAAAAAGGATGTGCCTCCTACGGGAGAGGCTATACCTTGGCTGGTTGGTGATTATCATTAGGACTCAACCATAGCTGCCGTCTATACTATCGCAGTGTCCGATCATTCATATTTATCTATGAGTCTCATTACTGGTTATAGTTGTCAATTGTATTTGTTACAATACCAGAAAACTCACCGAGAATGGGCACATCAGATATGGGTATAAGTAAGTAGGTTCTCGCTTCTTCTGCTGGTATATAAATGAAGTGAGACTGAGTTGCTCTCCTTACCGATGGTGGGCCATACTCCTGTTTGTGAGAGAAGCTGCATATGTGATATACCATACAGAGGAAACTTTTGTGTTAACCTGAGTGCCAGACTTCTTTTGTGGTAGCTTGATCTTTAAATTATCCCAGCATGACGGCAGTAGATCGGTTCTGATTAGAGTATCGAAAAAATTAGGAGCAGATTAATAGGTCAGCTATGTTTTAACAGCACTATGACATCATGGGCCAGAACTTCATACATAACTCTTAGAAGCATTTTCTACAAATCAAGTTGCATTAATATAGATGAATTGCTTCTATAAACTTTTTTTATTAGTACAAAGCAAACGATTTTAATAGAATCCAGGCAGACAAAATTTTCTCATGCATCATCAGCTAAAACTTCGAAACTTCCCTTCTTGAAAAATAGAATCTAATAAAACTGAATCCCATATTTGGAGTTAGGCGCATTCGAATTCCATTTAATGGATTTCAACACTTTCGCGTCTTCAATTCCACTCGTATAGAAAACTCTTAAAACGTTACATATCGAAACATGGTTCCAACTATTTGCTCTCTCAAAATCGCAAACACCCTCTTTTAAAAGCAATCGCCACTCCCCATCCCATCACTAGCTCCCCACCACCCCCTTTCTAAACACGAGACGACAATAAACCACTCCATTAAATTCCAAGATCTTGCATATCGTCCCCTTCCCCTCCAGCTATCGTCAACACAGAGCATTAGACTGAACTCTGTCCACATTCTGAGTAACAGCCTGGTGACTACTTCCTAAAGCCGGCAGACGATTTCTCTATAGAACAGACGATGATGCCAGATTTGCGGTGCTCGAGGAAACTCTTCAAATATACGCGTGGGATGTAAGAGCAGAGAGGTGCGGGCAACAGAGGGTGGGAAATAGGGCAAATAAGGGGATGTTCCGATAAGGTATCTGAGGGTGGATCCTCTAGGGATCGAATTGTTAGAGAAGGATCAGTATAGATTTTCTGATGTCTGTATCTCAGGACGACCTCTTAAGGGACATTATAAGCAAGGTAATGTAATTGGAAGAGATTTATGGGATACAAATTTTTCATATCGAAAATCAGGAATTTTTCTTTTGAAGTTAATTCATTATATTGAAACGGTTATAGACAAATAAAATTAAGTGTTAACTTTAAAAATTTTTTTTTATATAAGAAGTATAGAGAAACTATTATAAGCGTCGAAAACATTCAAACTCGAGATTTTACCGAATCTATATAATTCAAACCCTCCTGAATCCCCCCCCCCCCAAAAAAAAAAGAAAGAAAGAAAAAAAAAAAAAGGAATTATATGTGATTGTATGTGAACACAAAAACGCTTTAAAATAAATAGATATCTGGTATTATATCAAAATATCGACTTGCATAAATTTCTGAACGAAATCTGTGCACAGGAAGATTATTTGTCTGACAAGAGATAACTACAAAATGTTAAACACAGATACGATTTCGTATACAAATTTAACATCTGAAGTGCCATCAATTTCTGTACCAAAGGGTTGACCTCTGTTGGTTTGTATTTTTGAATGCGATCATTTAAAAGGAGAAATGGATAAATGAAATTTGGAATGTAATCTTATTAATAAAATCGTAGTTTTATGTTACATTTTTATTTCAACTAGTAAAAAAAAAGCATCCATAATGCATATTAGCTTTTCTTTATTATGTAATGAAGTATAAAATTCTCTTGTCCGAGATATTGAAAATAAAAATCTGAGCACACTTGGAATTATGGCCTTGATTCAGAGTCCACAATTTTATGCTGAGGAGGAGAGGATATCATTTTTTAGAGAGTATGTTTCGGGTATGTGTGTTTAATGGAGCGAAAGTTTCAGAGATATTCACTGATTCAATTAGATATAATTGCAACTGAATGTTGTTCGAGTGATATTTTTGCCAAATTAGCCAGCAGGGAAATCATAAAGATTTCAAAAATTTGATCACAAGAAGGGAATGGCAACACAATTTCTAACACATTGAAGTCTAAAAAAATTAATGTAAAGGGTTTTCTAAAATTAAAGGGTGTTGAGCGCTACTTATTTACCGCAACGAATTTTGAATTTCCAACGTATCCAACGGCTTTGGAAGAGAGTTGGTCTGATGTTAAGATCTCGGATCTGGGGCTGATGGGTTTCAGAATCAAATATTCATTATATAAGAAAGTCTGGTGTACAACCATTAAGGTCGAAGTTCTTTCCGCTGGGTGATGCGAAGCCTCAAATGCCATCCTCGACAGAAATCATTTAATGTATAAATGAATAATAACAAAGCAATCTTTACTAATAATGAAGAAGAATGTGTGTGAGTGTGTGTGCAATGGTACTCTACCGGTCAGACCACTTCATCAAGAGCTGCAAGTTGGAAGATCATGGAAGATAGAAATGTGCAGCTCGGTGCGATTTTTTGACATTTTTATTAGAATTATAATGGATTAAAATTAAGCTGATTTTTTGCATCTTTTAACCATAACATCAGGAAATATTATTGCACAAAAATTAGTTTTACATTGTTCCAAAATTTATAAAATTTTCCTTTTTAATGATTCTAGTTTAATAATCAGGCTGAAATTTCCTGAATTTTGGACATTTAAATTTTTTAAAGATCTAATTTCCAACAATAGATTATATTGCTGCCCAGAAAATCTAAGCCGTTTTCGTCGTTTCGCCAAATATTTAATCTCGTGATATTTATTCATTACTTAAAGCTACTGAAGAAGAATTCTGTTTAATTTATGTAGAATTTATTATTCTAGTTAATGCGACAAATAATAACTAAAGTTCCAAAACCAGGACATTTAAATGGAATGTACATTTACATTTTTAATAGCGTTCGGTGTCAATTCGAATAATTCATATACAGAATGAATAAAACTAAAGTAAAAATAACACGACTTTAATGTGTAACAATTTGAACAGGAAGTTATGACATTAATCATGAACATGAAGTTATATCTATGCAATTGATATTAAATATAACCTTATCGTCAGCAAATTTCAAAACGATTTTTCACCAAAACGACAATTAATAAATAAAATTATTATTATGTCTCCCAAAAGCAAAAAATACCATTAGACAGCGGAAACATTTCGAAAACATTACTCAAAAGTCATGATCTTAAAATGCAGTTTTCTGAGCCATTACACAAAACAACAATCACATCATCCACACCATAATGGCCCCAAAAGTCGAATGGAATTTGCTCCATCTGGCACCTTAATTGACCAAGATCCGGACACGAAGCCGATTCCCAAAAAGTCACATCGAAATGAGTTCTGATTGCGGCCGGGTGGGGTGCTCGGCCCTTATGACCATTTCGCGTGACCACTAACTCCCCGAAAGTCGCCCAGGTCTCTCCCCTCCTTGAAATAGGTTTCTATTTCTGTCCTCCCCAACAGCCATGCTTCGCTGCTTCAAAAAAGAAAAGAAAATTAATTGTTTTTTGAGAAAGTTTTAGACCCGACGACTGTATAATTTAGTAGTTGGTACTTAACTCGGGATCACCCCGCGAAGGCATTTGTGAGTGGCTGGGAAAAATGGAAAACGTCAAACCACTGCACGAAAGGTATTGATTGATTCTTATTATTTAATTGGCAGGTAGTCCTTTTGTTTGATATTTATAGAATTTTAATACATTATTTTGTTCGCTTTTGTTGAGGCATAAAATGGCCTAATCTCAATTTTCCTGTTTTTAAGTGACAAATACTTGGAAAATAAATGATGTCAATATTGATTAATATTATGTGTAGGAACAGGGTCTATCAATACTATTGTTATCATGTGAGAACATGATGTTGTTTTGGTTTGAGGTTTTTGGAGCCACATAATGCACAGGTAGAAAATAAAGAGTATGGTACATCCCAGATTTCTGCCTGAAGAAGCACAGAGAAGAAAATAGGAATTAACGCGATATAGAGATGAGGTATCAAACGGTATATAATTTTTATTTCAAATTTTATTAAATTTTTTTAAAATTTATTAAATTTTTTTAGAAAAAAAAACAACAACGTTCGCTTTTCTAAAAGTTGACGATTGCACAATATAATCGTTACGTGATCATTAAAACTAGATTTTTGCAAAAAAAAAAAAAAAAGCTTTGAGAAAAAGTTTTGGAACTTGAAAGAACAATTTTTAGATGGGGGGGGGGATAAAATATCGTTTTTATAAATATCGATACATACTTACTTTGATAGTCACGCTCTTATTTCAAGCCGGTTTAAACTGGTTTTTCGAGAAAAAGAACTTCTGGCCGCAAGATGAATTAAAAAAATAATAATGTCTCACATTACAAATTGAAATTTACGACAGCAGATTTCAATTATTTATTTATTTTTCTTTCTTAAAATACATTTTAAGGAACACGTTTCTAACTTTAGTTTTCTTTCAATAAAACCAAATAACAGAAAGAAATAAGTGAACTTATATTCCTTTCATTTCCAAAAAGATTGAATTTATTTTTAATTGGAGTTTTAATTAATGTGATGGCAACCCGTTGAAAAAAGCTAATTTTTTCCCATGAATGCGAAACGTGCTCGTGCAGCTTGAATTTTATTTTTATTTTGTACGAAAAAATAGTTGAAAAATATGGTTAAAATATTTATTTAAAAATTCATTAAAAATAGAAATTTAATTCTAAGGTTAAAAAATTGGTATCATTTAAAAGATAAATTTTTGATCTTTAACTTCATGTAAAAATATTTTTTGTGCGGTAATATTTTCGGAAGTTATAGCAGAAAAACGCAAAAATTTCGCTTAATTTTTAAATAAATAAAATTCTAATTAAAAATTCGAAAAAACAACCCCGAGGTGCACATTCCAGGCCTCCAAGGTATACATGTGCCGAATTTGATAGCTGTAGGTTGAATGGTCTGGCCTGTAGAGCGCCAACACACACACACACACATTGAGCTTTATTATAAGTATAGATATAGATAGATATAGATTTCTTAAATAGGCGATAATAATATTATAATGTTTATAGCTTGGCATGCATTACTATATTTTGTTTTGAATCATACATGATGTAAAAATCTTTCAAAAAGATTTATAGAGCAGATTATAGGATGTAGAACTATCAAATTTGTTCCAGAATTAGATCTTTAGAAATAATTGTTTAGTAAAAATGAATGATTCAAAATTTTAACTAAAAATTCGATAAAAAAGTTTAATATTTTCTTAATGAGAGAAATTTGATTTTAATTTTCATGCTAAAAAATAAAAAAAAAATTATAAAAATAAGAGGATAAAAGAAAAAAGTCTGATTGATACCATTAAATTATTATTAAGGAAATTGATCCAGAAAGAAAGATTTTACCTCTCAATCAAAGGTTTAGATTACGCCATTTTTTTCTTTTTACGGAATTCACTGATTTTTTTTGAAGTTTTTCTGTAAAAAAAATATTTACTTTTTTAATGATTGTTTAGATTACTGTTCCTTTCAGTATTCTTAGACGACCACTTTTCGACAATTCTATCTTATTTTTCATCATTCTTTGACCTTGAGTTTCGCCCTTTTAGATATTTTTTGTTCCTTTTTTTTCCATGTGTATGTGAATATCGTGTCGCTTCTGACCGTATTATTTTAATTCAGTATGCGAATAATCCGAGTTGATTTCATTGTTAAATGTAAACATCTGTCTTTTCACATCAATTCTATTTTGACGAATTAATCTAAACCTATTCCTAACGCAAGCCTAAAAGCGTGGACGGTTTTAGAATCTCTTGTCAAAAAATAGTCCTGTTTTATTTTTTAATAATTATTATTCCTAAATATAATTAAAACTCTATAAACTCTTCTCTTCTCTCTTCTATTAACTCTTTTTAATGGATATTTAAGTTATGTCATGTTTTACTTTTTAATGAATGTTTAGGAATTTTTTTCTTTTGTGATATGACAGTTATTGGATTACTTTTCTTATAGTAGCAATTAGACTTTTACAATTTCCCTTTTTTTTTCTGATTTTATTTAAATTATTTTCTATTTTTCAGGGTATTAAAAAAATATAGTTATACTGCCAGAAAAATCTTTAAAAATGTTGATTAATTTTTAATTGAAAATTTAATTAAAATTTTGAATATTTTTTTTCTTACTAAGCAATTATTACAAAAGAAGTTATTATCTATAAACTGTTTTAGCTCTAGATCCTGTGATGTGTTCTGTAGAGTATTTTGATCGATTTTTTTAGTGATCCTACATGCCACCAGACGAAATCTACAAATAATATGTCAGTCTATTAATATTATAATATCAAAATTCATTTATTTTGAAAATAAATAATTCTTTTTGAACCATATATAATGAAATGTTCTCTAAAAAACCCGTTAGGGCATGAAACATCACATTCAGTAAACTATTATTAATATTTATAATGCAGTTGCTGCTGTGGATAACCTATTTTAATAACTATCTTTATTGAGAATGTTTGTATATAATTATTTTCTTATCATAATATAAATTAACCAGACGATAAAGCAGAGATAATGAAAAGAATAACATGAGAAAAGTCATTTGTCCCCACACTGAGGTGTTATTTATGGTATCTTTCGCTCTACGGGATGCATAATTCCCATTCTACGTGTAGATTCTATTGTAGCGTGATTAATGATGCTTAGACGAATGATTTCTCATGACTTCATTTTTTCGATACATATGACATATAATCATATTAATGGATATTTATCAGACAAGGCAGACATATGAAAGATATTAGTATAAGGATATAATTTATCATGTTATTTTTATATGCAGAACATGGAAATTCTATATATAGTATAAAATGAAGTCTCCTGAAAGCATCTGTATGTTTGAAAGAGAAAAGCTAGAGAAATACTTAACTGATATTGCAGATATTTGTACTACTTTTAAGGCGTTTATTGCGGAAGGTTTTAGTATATTGAAGTTATATCAAAATAAAAAAAGGAGTTTCATAATTTCGATTTTCATTATTTTCCTATTACTATTCACGCATGCTTAAAACAGCAATAGCTGAGCTTTCACTTTATTCGCGCATGTGAAAAGCCTCAAACTGCGCATGCGCAAATAGTAAGAGTTGCGGTATGCATACGTGATAAATTTCTTTGTTTCGTCTGATTTTAAATTCAAAACTCATTATGACCCCTAAAAAAGGAAATTCAATCTTGGACGGAGCACATTAAATGCCAAAACGCTTTGTTTGTTGCGCGATAATGAAAATGTAGAGGAAAGAAACGTTCCGGTTAGTGAATATCAGAGAAAGAGTGTTCACTCTTAAGAAATCAGATTCTTTTGTTGAGCGAAGTAACCGTCTCTCTTTAAATCGCACTGCAATTGAATTACAGAGATAGAATTAATCTCATGAGGAGCGAAGTGATCGCCCAGCTAATATAGTTTACAAAGAAATTATATGAAGCAAGCTGGATTTTATTTTCAAATCAGATTATATAGATTTGATAAACAAGTGTCGAACAATGGGTACAGTGACTTATTTGTATATTTTTAAATTTTAAAACAGCTTTTCTGTCGTATATTGTTTTGTCTATGAACATATCATACACTGGTGTGCAAAACTTAAGCAACAGGTATGTTTTTTGCCATAAATTCACGAGAAATCATCTGAGAGACATGAAATTCAGAAATGAGATACAGCATTTTGTTCTGAAAGAATAACAAAAGCATAGTTGCGCAGAAATGAATACAATGCATACAGTATGGAATCAAACAAAAAAAAAAGGCTTTATTGAACTCATAGTATCGTTACACATGATTGTCTGTCCAAGAGGAAGAACAGCAAGCAGATGTTCCTTAGTATGGGATATGCCCTCCCCTTACTGCAATGGTTGCTTCGCACCGTCTTCCCATACTCAGCACCAGATTGTCCATCAGTTCTTGAGGTAAGAGTGCCCATTCCTCAATCAGCCTCTGTTTAAGTTGTCGGGTGTTCCCAGGAGGATGTAATCGTGCCGGAAGGCGTTTCCCCAAAGCATCCCACACATGTTCTATCGGATTTAAATCAGGGGAGCACGCCGGCCAATCCATTCGAGTGATATCTTCACTTTCCAGGAGCTCCTCAACAGCATGAGTCCTGTGTGGCCTTGCATTGTCATCCATAAAAACGAAGTCTGATCCAATGGCACCTCGGAACAGACGCACATGTGGAAGGATCACCTCCTGACAATAGCGATCTCCAGTTACAGAACCTCTGTCAAAAACGTGGAGCTCAGTCCGCCCGTTCATCATAATGCCTCCCCAGACGACAACTCCAGGACCACCGAAACGGTCTCTTTCCGTGATGTTACTGGGATGAAACCGTGTCCCGACCTCTCTCCAAATCAACTGGCGTTGGGAATCGCTTGTGGCACTAAAACGACTCTCATCTGCAAAGAGGACACGACTCCATTGATGAGATGTCCAGTTTTTGTGCTCCCTGCACCACTCTAAACGGTGCCGCCGGTGGGAATCTGTCAAAGGGATGCAGCGTTCAGGAAGGCGGCCGAATAGGCCACCTTTGTGAAGGCGTCTGGACACAGTAAAACGCGACACTTGTCGCCCCGTTGCTGCATACAGTTGCTGAGCAATGGCGCTTGCTGACTGGTTTCGGGTTCTTTTCGCCTGCAGGACGATATGTCGGTCATCCACTGCAGTTGTTTTCCTGGGGCGGCCACCAGCAACCTTTCTCACAGCTGTACCTGTGGTTTGGAAGGCTTTCCAAGCGCGCGAAACGACACTTTTGTTGATTCCGAACTCTTCAGCTACACTGGTCACACTACGCCCCTCCTCCAGCTTTCCGATCATTCTTCCACATGTGAAATCGTCCAGGTGATTTCTGCTAGCCATATTTCACGAATTAACTCACGTGCACTTGCAACGAATGTCTTTAATTGCGTCTCCGTCCTTCCTTTTATTGTAGTGTTGAGCTGCGCGCGCCTTCCGCACGTGTTTTGCGTACGCTCACGTCGCCTGTGACGTTTTGTTCCTGATATTTGCATGATCTTTCTCTTGAATTACGTGTTCATTGTACTGATCGCATGAACTCCTTTTCTGCAATTTCATGGCTGTCTGCTTAAAATTTGCATTGTTGCTTAAGTTTTGCACACCAGTGTATTTTTACCTTTTTAATAGTCCAAATATTTCTGAATGTGTGCTATAAAAAATTGCTTTGTAGCTATTTTTGATGATTTCCAAATATATTTTTATATTTGATATTGCGTGGCATGCGCATGTCATATCGGGTGGAGGCCAGGCGTAAGTTTAAAGCTATTTTTTTCTCTTGAATATTATGCCACGGGCAACGCTGTGCGGGTACAGCTAGTGCGTATATAAACTGTTGTCCATAAATTAAGTGACAACAACAAATCCTACCTTTCGTGCACAAAAATAAATTTTGATTTGTCGAACCAAAATGGCAAAGGTATAATAAGTGTGAGGAACAGATTTTACTGATTATGTCTATTCAAATATTTTGAACCACATGTTAAGGTACTCACTGCCAAATAAAATAAAATTTGAAGCACAAGAATATTGCCGCATTGAAGAAAGACTTTCGAATCTCCATGGCCGAATGGTCATGGCACTGGTCTTGTGATCAAGAGACCTGGGCTCGAATCCCGCTAGAGACACTGAGATTAATGGTATATGTAAATACTTAATTCCTTGATTTTATGTTTTCCTTTATTTCATGTTCCAGAAGATACTGGACATTTCTTTAGTTTACCAGAAAAGTAAACTAAAGAAACTGGACTTTTCTTACTGTATCCAGAAGAGTATTCTGGAATTTTCTCTGCTTATATAAAAGCAGAAGATTTGTCAGTTACTGTATTCTCAGTTCTGAGTTCTGTTAATAAATTGGTTTAGCTCTACCTCTTGTGTGCGTCATTGAGTCCAACACTAGAATATCTACGTGACAATATGAATAAATGTTTGTTTACTCTTTATGTAACTAAATTTTCAAAAAATCCATAGGAGTATTAAATTTATCAGGGAAAATATTGATCTATTCTTGTCTCCTTAATTCACAACATCAAGTATCATTCTCACCACAGTTTTTTCACAAACATTTGCATTCATAAATATCAATCAAACAGAGTTTCTCTTTGTTACTATTAACCAAATTATTTTCCATTGATTTTTATAACTGCATCCCCATCTACCATGTCATCATAATAAACGAACACAGAATTCATGTATATTTTCATATATTTTATCTTTCTGCAGATTATTATTCCAAATAATTTTTCAAAGTTAAAAATCTTTGTAAACAGTTTCATTTCAATGTCATTTCTTAAATGCTTGTAAATTCTGTACACAGTTATTTTTTCTATTGTAAATATTTTGGTATTTAAATAAAATTCGCGTAACATGCCCACCAAACCATTCAGTGACCAGAATGTTTATGGATACGGGGGTATGAAATGACGTTCTGCTCTGTACAACAAATGAATGCATGCAGATATGCAGATTATTTTATCTGTAGAAAAATTATGGTTTTGCCATAACAGTGATTCTTCTCAACTTGTGATACACGTATCTCCGGGTATTATTGAAATGGTCTCAAGAGATACATAGAAGAAGGATGTAATGATATAAATTAATTTATTGATTGAACTTTGATTGATAGAAAGAATAAAAATCTACTGGGTTTGTTTGGTTATATTAACGTCCCTTTTGAAGCAATACTTGGGCTATTTTGGGACGTACCTCGTAATTTTGAACCGCGGTCAGATGACGAAGACGACACCTGAGCTGGTACCCCCCTCTCCACACCACACGACACCAGCGGGAAAAAAACTACTGGGATAATTCACATTTTCAAACCAAATTCTCCCTCATTATGAAAAAATAAAAATAATTGCATTCGAAATTAATAATTGAATTTAATTAAAAAAGGAAAATTTCGAAGTCGGTTTTAGTATATATTTTATCTGCAGTGCTGTCAAGAACAATAGGATCACCAGCCGACATCTGACGATAATAGGTATATTTTTAGTTTTCCTACACAAATCAATCTGGCAATTTGGCATTGATTTCTATTATAAAATTTTATTTTTTTCTAAGAATCTAAGGCAATCCAAGTGTTAAGGATTTGATATATATGTGTATATATTTAGATTTGATTAAATCTTTATAATTACCAACGTACATCATTTTAGCCTGATTTGTAAAAATATCGCTGAATTATAATGTTATTAATTTCAACATTCATATTCAGTAATAAATATACTTAACTGGCCTGGAATATGAGGAGTAATGATGATAGATCAATACGTATGCAAGTAAAAAAAAAAGGAGAAACGCTGTGATCAAGACAAGTCACATAAAATATTTATTATGAAATCAAGATGCATGCAAATAAAAAAATTAAAAAATGCTGTGACAAGAGAAGTCACATAAAACATTTATTACGCAATCAAGATGCAGGCAAGTAAAAAAAAAAGTTAAAAAAATACGGTGGCCAATAGAAGTCACATAAAACCTTCATTATGTAATAAAAATACATGCAAAAAAATTTAAAAATGCTGTGATCAAGAGAAGTTAGATAAATCATTTTTTACACAATCGAGAAAAACTTCAAACCTTTTGCAGAGTATTCAAGTTTTTGAATTCTTGTCTCTGTTTAAAGAGTAATTATAGAGATTTTTAATAAACTGAAAATAATTGTTTGATGTCCCGTATAACCAGTGGAAGTTTTCTCCACTTAGATAATTACCAATATACACCGTTTTTGCATGACTTGTAAAGATACCTCTTGATTATAATGCTATCAGTGTGCTTGTGTGTAGATGTTAATAAGTATATATGTATAATAGACTTGGGGTATGTGGAGTAGGAATGATTGGTCAAAAAGTATGCAAGCAGAGAAGAATTTCGCGAAACTCTGTGACCAAGAGAAGTCACATAAAACATTTATTACGCAAGCAGAGATGCATGTAAACAAGGAAAGTTCAAAAAGTGCTGTGACCAAGAAACATAAATTATTTATTACGCGATCCAGGAATACTTTAAGCTATCTTCTGTATAGTATTTAACTTTTGACTTTCTGTCGTTGCTTAAGGGATAATTATAGCGATTTTTAAGGAATCGGAAACAAATGTTTGGAGAAGTGTATAACCAGCAAAAGTTTAATCGATTTAACTTTCTTGCCCTTCTAGATAATAAGTATTTTCTTTTCTGTTCTCCTTCTATTTTCCTCTGTATCCTCTGGACGTATAGTAGGTTTGAGGTCGTGTATGGAGGAAGATTGTAAATCCTCAAAGGTCATAGTAGTCCATAAGCATAAATGCTCTTTTCCCCCGATTTTCATACTTACTGACACGGTAAGACGCATTTTGTGCTTCGTAATATATTGAAGAAAATTGGTATGCATTTTGAACGCCTTCATTTCTACGATTGGAATACAAATTTGACAGATCTTGGATTAGACTGGCATACCAAATTTTATTATCCAAATGCATTTTTGACATCATACAATATCCAAGGTAGAGAAATCCAACTAAACCAAAATGTATATGTTAGTAGATTACAAACAATCGGGCGAAAGCCGGCATAGACAAAATAGATCAGATAGGTACAGCAGAGATTTTCATACTCGTCATATCTTATAAATTTAAATTATCTCAATAAAATATACAGAATTTACATATAGTAAGTGAAAATTTAGAAACTGCGAAATCTACAATTTCAACAGAATTCTGATAGTATGAAGTTCATGGAATAACAAAGTAAAATTCAGAATAACAAACTTAATGTAAGATATAAGACAAGAACAATAAAAGTATAAGATAAGCAAAAAAATGTAAGTAAATATAGAATAGAATAGTATCATTTCTATAAATAGTATCAGAAAATATGTATGATATATCATATGTAACAAATATATCCAGAAAACAAATGGCGCCTTTTGACAGATTTGGTTCAAAATCTAAAACAGATCCACAATTTTCATAATAAATCTGTATATCAATATTTGTTGGTATAGTTGATTGCGTTTTTGAGATATAGTGCTCACATGCATTCTGGCAGATACACAGACTGACTTCCTCTCGTTAGATTTCGCTCGAATTTTCATAGAAATCACCATTTAGTTCAATGAGCTTTTGTGTAAAAAGTGGGCACACACAGAGACATAGTTCCAAAAATGCGTATTTTGAACTCAAGAAAATCGGAACCATGGATATTCGTCAAAATCATGAGATAAAATATTTTGAGAATCATACTACATACTTAGTTCTTCGTATATGGGAAAGTAATAAATACTGCCCAAATAACAAAAAAAGAAAAAAATGTTTGAAATTCTCAAAGATATATTGCATAGAAATAAGTTTCATACGATTGATACGTGTCCATTTAATTTTATCATTTTAAAGTATTCGTATTTTTTTTTTTATCTCTGTTTATATGTGGACCCTTCAAATCTTTTTATCAAGTGAGAATATGATGTTGTTTTAGTTTGAAGTTTTTGAAACCACAAAATGCACGGATAGAAAATTGACGATTTATCGCTTTTGAGGCACCAATTTTTCGCTTTTAGGGTTATTAGAAAATAATAATAAAAAAGATTGTCCCATTTGGCGACTTATCGCCAACAAAAAGTTACAACTTGGTGCAATTATCCGCTTCTGTTCTGATTCTAAGGTTTGGCCAATAAAGGGCAGAGTCGTAAGAAGTTAACGCCCGAAAAAGCACAGACAAGTAAATGAGAATGAACGCGAAACAGACAGGGGAAGTATCGAAACTTATGCATATAATTTTTTTAAGTTTTCAGTTTTTCTAGTTGGCAAAAAAACTTTGGAGCTCGATCGATTTTGAAATTTAAAAAAAAGCATCATTTTTTAAATACCGACTTATTCCTAGTCTGATAGTCACGTGATTGTTTAAAACCGGTTTAAACTGTTTTTTCACGAAAAAAAAAATAAGCCTCGGGGAAAAAAAATTTAGATTTCGATTTTGAGATTATCAAACTCATCGCTTTACTAAATGTTGGCGATTGTGAAATATGAGTTATATGAGAATATGATGTTTTTTCTGTCTGATTGATAACCCGTGACTTAGAAAAATAATGTTCTAACATGATAATTTGCAATTTGCAATAACAAAATTCAATTTCTTTTTATTTTGCCTTTTTTGAAGCATTTCAAGTATTTTCTTATCCCTATTTATATGCTGACCCTTCAAATCTCTCTCCCTCTTTTTTTTTTTTTTTTGCTACTGTGTAACTACAACCAGGAGTTAGTTCCAAAGCATGAATCGCATACTGTATATCTCCTCCGTGGGGTGGTTCTATTTACATGGCAAATGGAGTGGTCTGTCATGTTTACTTATTTCAGTTTCCTGTGCTTGTGACCTTCGGGAGGGAACTTTACAACTCCCCAGAGAGAGAGAGAGAGAGGATTGTTGGACCGCAAAAAAAGAAAAAAAAATTCTGCCAAGATTAGGGAGGGAACCCATTCCCATCTGTTTTTCTTCTGGGTGTTTTTGTATAACTACACACACACAGCAGACTTCATAGTGAATGAAGAAAAAAAATGTGTGGTCAAACAAACTTAATCTCCTTTCTGAATTCAGCAGAAAAAAAAATATTTGTTAATCATGTCATAATCTAATTTGATTAGCTTTAAGCATGATATGGGAAAGGAACTAATTTGATTGCAACTTAAAATTTCTTTTGATAAACAGAACAATATTTATAAGCTATTTTACTTAAAAGAAAATTCATCAGTAAAGTTGAGTCTAGGTGACAAGTGTCTGTTAAACTCTACGATATTTCATCAATGTAACTAGTTTTAAAATCTCAGAGCAGTTACAGTTGAAATTAGTATTATTGTGTTGCGTTTTTGTAATTTATTGTCAGCTTTACTTTATTTAGAAGCTTGTGAGCTGTTACTAAAAATGTTGCAACTTTCAAGAACATACATAAAAGTTTTTTAGTATGATAAAATATTATATTTTATTACAATATAATAAAAGCAAAAGCATGTTTCCGTTATTTCTGTAATTGAAGAATTTAAAATATAAATCTATTATATAGTATGAGCATATTTCAAGGTGCAAAAGCGTGCATCTTAAAACAATTAAAAAAATAATTACTCAAAAATTTAGCTAAATTATGGGTGTTTTTTTATAAAGTCTAAAAATATTATCGCACAAAAATTATTTTTGCTCCAGCCCAAAAAATTTATATTTGAGGATACGGAGATAATTGTTATCAAATTTCTCCTTTAATATATTTTTACTTATATTTTTCACCATATTGATTCACGACGATAATACGATTAACGACATTGTTTATTGAATTTAATGTCTTAGAATATTACGGTTAATTCCTAAAATATTTTTCATTGTTGGGGATAATTCATGTATAATATTTTAGGCATTTTTTCGTATGAAATTTCACATTTTTGTAATGTAATTAAATCAAATTTCATTTCTTCAGTATATTGTTTAATAGTATTATTTTTTCATTATCAAAAATTGGTTGTTCATATTTATCACATTCTT
Organism: Argiope aurantia; assembly: GCA_026543865.1. Lineage (NCBI taxonomy): Eukaryota > Metazoa > Arthropoda > Arachnida > Araneae > Araneidae > Argiope > Argiope aurantia. The sequence continues at coordinate 640,458 of JAPMOR010000856.1, forward strand.
CGATATGCTATCTAAATTAATTTATTCCAGATTTTTAATCTCCTATGGAATATTATGTTTTAAAAATATCCTTTTCAGTTCTAACTCAATGAAATGATTTTTTATTTCAATTCATAATTTTTGCATAATGATTTTTTTCATATCAGCTTCAAACGAACCATTTTAAAAATAAGATTATAGATGTATAGCTTTTAGCTAACATTTCTAATTATTTATTTTTAATTTATAGTTAATTCAATTTTCTTTTCTTTCAGATATTATGACTAAGAAATTTATAAAAAGGTTTATACTCAAAATTTTATAAATTTTGATGTTTAATTATTTATAATGATCTTTTAAATCTTTTACTTCATGTAAAATTTTGAAATTTAAAGAGTTTCAGATTATTTCGTTTCATTTTCGCAATCATCTTATAATAAAAGGTGAATTTTAGCTACGTTATTCTTTTAGTATTAATAATTTAATAGATAAGAGACGACCCTCTGATGCTAGCCAACAAAAGTGAATAATTACTTAATAAATAATTTTTATTTACTAATATAGTATTTCAATATAATATCTAATAATTTATATATATGAACAGGTGGTTATCAAAATAATAGAAACACCTGTGAATAAAAGTGACATTTTTTAATGCTCTTCGTAAGCATTAAAATATAATAATCATTTATGGTAGAGCAGCAATTCTCAATCAACTTGTCACAGAAGTTAATGGTAAACGTCATCTACAATTGTGTCACACTCACAAAACCTGGTCGATTGATAAGTGGAAGAAAGTAATATGGTGAAACAAATCGTGCTTCACACTTTTCCCTACATCAGGATGGGTGCACATTTGGAGGATACTTGCCTAAGCGTATGATCGTGATTGTCTCTTTCCAACTTTCAAGCATGGATGTGGATCTGTCATGATATGGGCAGCCATGTTATGGTTTTCCGCTGGACCAATTGTAACCATGTAGAGAAGGATCACTGGGGAAAAGTAAATTTTAGATAAGTAGTAAATTTCAGAGGAATTTTAGCTTCTATGATGCAAACTTTGTTTCCTGCAAAAGGTGGAATTTTTCAAAACTATAATGCACCTATCCATGCAGCGGGACTTGTCCAATGATGGTTTGATGAATACGAGGATGAAGTTAAACGTATGCTTTGGTCCATAGAGTCACCCGATATCAATATAACTGAACCGTTATGGTCTATTTTAAAGCGTTCAATACGGAATTGATATCCTCCACCGGCATCTCTCCCAGAACTTTCACCTTATCTCCAGTAAAAATGGTACAATATTCCTCTAAGCACTACTCAACACTTGTATGAATCGATTCCTAGGCGGATCTAAGCTGTATTACATGCCAAAGGTGGTCTTACACCATGTTAATAAAGGATTTTTTTAATAAATCTAAGGTTTTTTCATTATTTTGATAAAGACCTGTATATAATTAATACAATACTTTAATATTTTCCTTGTATGCTAGTTACTAACTAATACTATTTTTGAGATTGAATTTCTGGTACAATTTTATACTTTTTCAGTCTAGATTTCATAACATTTTAATTTTTAATGTGTTTTATGATGGTTTTAGATCGATTGTATCCATACACTTTCTAATATATTTTATAATTTTCTTATTAATTTCTTATAGCTTTTATTTCTTGTGTGGTTATTATTAGTTTTCTAATAAACTCTGTATAAGTAGGCTTTATTTTGTATTTCGCATTTTCTTTTAATGAAAAATAACTTTATCTTGATATAGATAAGCGCTTTTATGTAATTAACTGAAAATAAAAATTTTAATTTGAAATGCATTTTTCAGTTATTTTTGTCGTACTTGTTGTCCAAAATTGAGGATGTAGGCCAAAAATATCATGCAAAGTTTAAACAAATACACACTGAGGAAGATTATTTTCTTACCTACATTAAAAGAAAATTTTGTAGCCAGAAAAGATATCAAAAATAAGCTCACTAAAGTATTATTTATTAGTATACTTTTTAATTTTATTACTATTTATCTAATATTTATGTGGAGTAGAGCCATATTTTTGTAAAAGCGAAAAGCATTACTTTTCTTTACAAACGTTCTCCCTGCTCATATTTTAATACTAAACAAATTTAGGATACCCAATATAAGCTAAGATCATCAGTAAGACTTGTCACTGAATGATAAATCTATGTTCAGATATAGCATGCTGGCACTTTAGATAAATTACGAAAGCTACTGTGGCAAATTAGAATCTTCAGTATCCATTGCATCGTGTGTTGCGATTGACGAAATATACTTGATTGAATAATATATTTAAAGACAATTATATTTTGATCTACATATAAGATGAGTGTAAGAAGAAAGAGCAATTATATAAAGTAAGAAAAAGGAACTGTGGGGAAATTAATAGGATAAGAATCTTACAATTTTCTAGAAAAAAAGTTAGGTTTTTGGTTGATCTGAAAATAGCAATATTTGAGAATAACGCAACAGATGAACAGAGGGAAAGGCTAAAATTAAGTGCAGAACATGGAGGCAATTATTTTCTCAATCAGCCGTAAGACGTTCTGTGAATAGATTACCGACACAAGAGCTAAAAGATTGTCCAAAAGGTTGGTATTGGTGTGGAAATCGTTCGTTGATTATTTGGTCCAGCAATCCTGATAACGGATAGCTACGTTTTTTTTCGCGAAAAATACAAAACTCTGGTAAAAAAAAAAATGCAGTCGAAGCGTACACAAACAACAGTAGTTGTAGAAATGCAAAACTCAAGCCGATAGAAAACTGTGTTTAGAATGTGGCTGCAATGTTCGCTTCTTTATCACCACTCAAAAGAGATTGACTAGCTTTTGCCCTCGCATTTATATAGATTTTTCGACAGGGCTTCTAGAAGAAATTTCGGATCTCGGTTTCTAATAGAAATATCGCTATAATTCTTGTGTTAGAACGTTAAAAATTTTCATCAAAGCATCCAGATTCATCACCAAGTGTCCAAATGGATATAAAGTTTCTCACCAATGTCTAGGATCATCTAAATGGAATCCATTAAGGATGAATTAAGAATCTCTAATTCTCTGTTTCTTATTGTGAGTCTAATAATACAAAAAGGCAAACCGATTTCTAACAATGGTCAAGCATTTGTCTTTACTATAGCACCACAGTTAGACGTAAGTATTCAAAACATCACAACAGTGAATGGATGGCCATTCTTCAGCGATTTGACTGTTTATTGGAAAATTGAAAAAAAAAACAAAAAAACAGCAAGATACTGAAATACTTAAATGTGATCTTACGTTCAAATCATTGATTATTTTTTGACTGATGTGGTAATTTAAAGCGACCTCTAAAGCTAGACGTGAGAGATTAAAGTCAATTGTCTTATAGAAAATGTAGTCGCAAAACATTCAAGCGTTTAACTTTATGATGATGACCCAGAAATGGCGATATGATTATATTTATATATTTAGTCAAACGGAATTGGTAAAATGAAAGAAAATTCATTTAGTCACAATCACTGATTCCATCACCTATTTCATTTTTCCTATTGTTATAATTATATTATAATTAATGTCCTCTAGATATGTTATCAACAGAATAGAACGTCGTCTCATACCGCCTGTATCCGTAACCATTTTGTTCACTAAACGGTTTGATGGACATGTTACAGGAATTTTATTAAATACCAAAATATTTAAAGTAGAAAAAACAAAAACAACTATGTAAAGAATTAGAAAAAATAAGAAATGATAATAAGATGAAACCGTTTGCAAAGAATTTTCATTTTGAAAAATTATTTTGAGTAGTAATATGCAGAAAGATATTATGTATCGAAAAAACACATGAATTCTGTGTTCACTTGTTATCATGACATAGTAGATGGGGATACAGTTATAAAAATCTATAAAAATAATTTGGTTAATAGTAACAAAAATAATCTCTGTTTGATTGAAATTTATGAATGCAAATGTATGATAAGAGATTGAGGTGCTTGCTTTCCCCCTCAGTCTCACTTGACTCTTGATGTTGAGAGTTATGGTGGCAAGAATACATCTCCATTTTCAATGATAAATTTAATTATAATATGCATCTTTTTGCCCGGTGGGAAAATTTCTGGCGATTCAGCCGTTCTTGTTCATGGCTTGGTTATGGTTTTTTCATATGCCAAGAGATTGTGAGGATGCATTTCGTAATTTGTTGAAGTGCCGTGCAAATCCCACCACAACTGCACTGATCACACTCCAAAAGTACAGCTGTTTGTTTCGAGAAAAATCTCTTCACTGTGCATTCTCCTTAAGATAAAAATTTGATAAGATCTCTCAGGCAATAGCCGCTTAACCGTTTTCGAAATTTTTTATTTCGTATGAATACTTATGACTTAAATAAGTAACAAACAGCTGCCTGCTTCTTATAGTTTTGAGAGATAATATCATAAAATAAAAGGCAGAGATCTCCAGTTTCAGCAATTGATGGCCGATATGGCATTTTTAGTAACACCAGTTAATTTTAACACATTTGAAACATATCTAATTTGTGAGATTGCTCCATGATTAATGTGTTGATAAAATTTAAAGCAAGATCTTTGTTCTTGTGATAAAATGTTGTTTTTCCTCATTTGTTTGGGAAGATTTATTTAATAGTATTGATGGTCGATTTGCTGATGGGACTTTAAATGTTTCCAGTGCGAATAAATGTAAATTTTTATGTATGAATTGAATAAATGGAAAATAAACCAGATTATCTTAGCCGAATAAGCTAAATTAAGACTTGAAAAAATTAAGATGAATCCTCAAAATAAGTCCTACAGTATTTTGCAGCAACAGTTACTAAAGCACAGAGCCTAATTTTTGAAAAAACATGGCAATTAAATAATTAACCACCGCAGTAGATGGCAAATTAAAGATTTTTTTCTATACAAGACATTTCTGCAAATGTTATTTGTTTTACCAGAAAAAAACAACTTAAATGATATCCATGCACCTTGAAAAGTATGAAACGTATATAAACTCTGCAATTCCGAAATATTTTTATATCATTAACGGGAAAATAAGTTTACTCTGTGTTACTAAAGGATAGTTTTCTGAAACATTTTCATTTAAGTACAAATACAAAGTCGTTTAGGAAATGATAACGTATATACAAGTACTAAAACAAATTGATCCAAAAATAATGTAAATACCACTTGGCATATTCTATGTCTCCTCTTAATACACGTAATTAAATTAATGCACCAAGTAACTTTATTTAAAAAAATATCCCAAAATAATCGAAAGATACATTTATATAGAAGACTTAAGTGTGTCCAAATTCTGTGTCATTCATAGGTAACATTTAATCAATTAGAGTTAATCCAATATTTTCAGGATTTTTTTCATTAATTTGTAATGCTATGTCAAGTTATTCTAAATCTCATTCTTTATCTCAGTAATATGGTTAAAAGGTAAGAGGATTTTTAAAGGTCACATCAAGGGCATCAGAGTTGCTACGTCATTTGAATTGAAATAATATTCACTTAAAAATAGATCAGATTTGTATTGCTAAATTTACAAGGAAGCTAGGCATAAGTGGACTTGAAAATATATTATTCAAAGGAAAGTTTTTATAAGAGTTTTAAATAATATTTTTATAAGCAAAAGGGAAACTCTTCAAACTAGTTATTAATATCATAGAATTCACTTTGTTTTATGACTCTTTAATGAAGCATCTGACAAACAGTAAATCAGCTCACCATAAGAAATGAAAAGAAGAAAAAAGAAAGAAATACAAATTCAATAAATTCAAATTTTAACACGCCACAAATTTTTAACTTTTTATTATCAAAGGTATTATTTAAAATTTCATTCTGAGAAAAGGGTGACTTTCAGTTATTGAAAGTATTAAACTGTTATTTATAGCTTCCTCAGAAAGATAACTCAACTATTGATAAGATATCACTTACACCACTTATCCTGCGAATGGAGTGAATTTATGTTGACATTAAAGATCAGAGCATTAATTTACTATAGGATCAAGGTTGCAAGTTCTAATATTGAAGAAATTATTCAAACTCCTTTTCAGATAATCAGATTAATTTATGATGGTATCAAAAGTAAAAATATTCGCTACTGAGTGAGTTAAAAATAATATATCTTTGCGTCTTATTTATTACATGCATATTTATGTATACAATGCTGTATTCTTAAGAGATTATGAACAAATTAAAGTCGTGTTATTAAACGAACTCTACGTTTCAGATTACAATTAAGATTTTAAAATATTCCTTGCTCCTGAAATTGTTATTTTCAAAGCTTGAGACCATTATTTTCCACAAAGATAAGCTCGCTTTGATATTGGAGCAAGTTTTAATTACAAAGAAATAATACCAACCTTCTCGAATATCACTGAGAAAGAGGAAAGAGTAAGAGTTCTAATAAAAAAAGCAAGCATCTAAGAATAGTGCAGATAATTCCTTTGGCTGTTCAAAGCAATTCGCCTGTTCCCATGAGCATTTAGAAAGGAAGAAAATCCTCGCAAACTATCTCAGCAATAATTAAGACAGAACGAAGGAGGAGGAAACAAAATATGATAGCTGGATTTTTCATTTCTTCTTCTTCCTTTATCGAAGAAAATTCTAGTTTCTCGCCATTAGAGAGATTACAATGTGAAATAAGTTTTATGTACGCAAATGTTTTTTTTAAGGTACTGTTTGTTTCATAGAAGACTGGTGTAGTTTTCTTTTTATGGCCTTGCATTGAACGGCTAGTTTATCCAAGATAGTTTACATTTTTATCTTTGCATTGAACGATTACTTTATTCAAGATAGCGTAAGTTTATGTTTGAATTAAACGTCTACTTTATCCAAGATACTTTACGTTTTTTCTTTGCATCGAACGGTCACTTTATCCAAGATAGTTTACGTTATATCTTTGTATTGAACGGTTACTTTATACAAGATAGTTTACGTTTTGTCTTTGCATTGAACGGCTACTTTATCCAAGATAGTTTACGTTTTATCTTTGCATTGAACGGTTAATTTATCCAAGACAGTTTACGTTTTATCTTTGCATTGAACGGTTAATTTATCCAAGACAGTTTACGTTTTATCTTTGCATTGAACTGTTACTTTATCCAAGACAGTTTACGTTTTATCTTTGAATTGAACGGCTACTTTATCAAATATAGTTTACGTTTTATCATTGCATTGAACGGTTAGTTTATACAAGATAGTTTACATTTTAACTTTGGCTTGAACGGTTACTTTATCCAAGATAATTTAAGTTTTGTGTTTGCATTAAACGGCTGCTTTATCCAAGATAGATCGACTATACAAGATTTATCTTTGTATTGTCGAAGTAGAAATTTTTTTTTTCATATTTTTTCTGTTTGTTGAAAGGATAGATGTAAATTTAAATTATTATATACGCAATTTACTTAGTCTGGCAATATGAGATAACATCATTACAACGGATAAATGTTTTTAGGGATGGTTGATGAAGCTGGAATTGAAACATATTAATCTGGCACAGACAATGTTTTAATATTATCAGGAAAGAATTTCCGAAACTGAATCTTGGGTATATGTTAAAATGTGCAACAGGTTTATTAATAAATAAGGATTATTTCTTCTCTATATAAATAGGAATATGCAGCTACAAAATACCGAGGAAGCGTACACAAAGACAGCACCTGCTGCTTAATATACAATTGAACGCAAACAGAAAATCAGTAATAAACAACAACCAAAACAGCACAGAACGCTCGGAGCGAATTCAACTACTTTTTTTCCTACTAGAATACTAACTACTACTGCTGAATACAAGATTAAACTCAATTAAATTGACTGATCCGACTTCAATTTTTTCTCTTGGCTTTTTATAGTCTTCTTAACTGGGAAAAGAAAGAAGAACAAATCATCTTCGCTCTAAAAGGATAACGCATCTTCGTTCCAAATTGGGATATCTCCAAAATTCTCGAATATTCTGGGTGGTGCTTAACTTTTGTCGTCAATTCATCAAGTGGTCTCCAAATTTGGAGGAAGTCATTAATTTGAATCTTTTCAACATTTGTTAAATCTCTGTAAAACTCTCCTCCTTACCAGAAAACTTATTGTATAGAGAAGCAGTATAACAAATTTGCTACAATATCTTGAATATGAAGCATGCATAAATGAAGTTTTAAATTAATAAATAAACTTGACATCGAGACATTGATAAACATTTAATAAATCGTATCATTAAATGATGAAGAATGCTTGTGTTCCATAATTGCAAATATCAATAACTCTCCCCACCTCCAAAAATATTAGCATTTATATCTGTTATTTCACACTCCCAAACTATTTAAACTGTTGTGTACTATATTTTAAATCAGCATCTTACTACCTCAAACAGAAAAAAAAATATTTTTACGTGACTTAAATGATAAAATTTTATGTAGACAAAAAAATATTTGGTGACAAAAAGACAGCGAATATAAGCAGAACAATTAAATTTCTATGCATTCTTATATTTAGTCCTATGAGCTGTATGTTCAGAAAAAATATTATTGACATACTGATATATTCAGACTCTGGACATGACTCATGAAGGTGAGATCAAATCAGCCTGATGACAAATTTTTTGACGATTAAAAAATTTTCCTTACATATTTTGTATACAAAATTTAGTATATATTATTTTAGTGAATTTCAAAATTATTTTGAATTAACTCAATTTCATTTACTGTCTGTTTGAAATTTAATTTTAATATTTATGTCAGAAATAATAAAAATAAAATACTCAATAAGTTTTTGTTCGTATTTCATCCAAATACACTTTGATACTCTCTGTTAGATTTCCATTCTTCTATAAATCATTGAAAATATCCATTGTTTGACTCTTTCAATTTTTACAGCAATTTTAATTAATTTAAATTAAAAGGAAAACTTTATGCCACCACAAAATAATTTGAATTGCAAGGCACAATTCATCTATTCGAATAATTACAAAATCAATGGAGATAAAAGCATTCATGTTCTAAAATCTTTTATAAAATAGAGTGCTCTCCCATTCTTTCAGGAACTCAATTCAAAGTAAATGATTTTAAAAGAGTATTATATTATTACAAAGGCCGAAAAATCCATGAAAGTTTATCCTTACTTCCTTGTTAAACGACAGCAATTTTAATAATTGCCGCAGTCTTGGATGCTTTACTCCTGTTTCACGGCACGCATATGGTAAAGGCAGAATAAACAACTTTACATCCTTCGTTAATGATGCTACCTTCAGCATTATTTTTGGATGGAGCATGAGGACCGCGATGGTTATTGATTGGATTTTCCAGACTTGAAAATTTTAAGATGGGATTTTACTATTGTTATTTTAAGACTGATGAAAATCAGGTAAAGTTTCAAAATAAGTTATTTTGTTTAAAATTAAATAACCTTTTGCAGTTGGAAGCGAAGATACCATACACACTCGAAAATTTATAGACTCTAGCAAAATATAGATTTTAGCAAATGATTCAGATTTTCATAAATTTCTGCGTATTAAGGATTACCTCAGTCCGAAAAGTACATTTTGAATTGTGTTCGTTTGCCCATGACACGGTAACACAAAAATGCTTTGAACAAGTTGGATGAAATTTGGTATATAATTTTTACACCAAATTTCTATACAATTTTTGGACAAAATTCATTCGCAGAAAATTTGTAAGCCTATATACAAAAACCGACAGTGAAAACTGCAAAACATAAAAATCTATATAGATGAAATTCTTACAATGATGCAGCATTTAAGGTCACGATATGTACCACAATTTGAACCAAATCTGCCAATACATTGTCCGTTGTTGCCATAACTGAAAAGTGCAACAATTTATGGAACTAAAATTTAGCATATGACCTTGTTATCAAAAATATAATTTTTTGTTTAATTTTTTAGTTGGTAAAAAGACTCCAATTTCCTTAAGTATATTACGAAGCATAAAAATCCTTTGTGTGAGACAGTGGAAATAAAAATCTTAGTACTACTAGCGTTCACAGTTTCATTCAAAATTTAAAATTTACCTCTATTAGAAAGTATGCGAGAAAGTTCAAGAGAAACTCCCTCCCGCTACTGTTTACAATTATAACATTATTTGAAGGTACAGTATCTGAAGATAAAATGCTAGTTTTTGGTACAATGTCTAAGGATAAGACATTAGTCCATTAGTGCTCAGTTAGTGACATATTGCAGCATCGACCAACTTTTGTCTGATCACCTCAATAAAGCAACATTAAGAGCGATCAGTGCAATTGAAAATAACCGCTTGGGGACAACTGCAAGTTGATCGCATCTTTTGTAGAGTTTGAACATGGATTTGATTAGTTTCAATAGATTATGCGGTGTTAATAAAAAAATTGCATTTGCTGCGAGTAAATAATTATTTGCGATTAAAGAATGTATGATGAAACTGCTAATTTTTCTCTAATTTTAATAAGATTCTTAATAATAGCATATAATTTTTTGAAATCCTTTGTTTTGTTGAGCTTGGTTTCAAACAGCTTTCACTAACTCTACAAGCTTGTAACTGTTTGTTTTTAATCCATTACTAAAAATTGCGGGATATTAATGCTGTTTATTATGTGCTAACGCAATTTGCGCGTATTTTAATATTTAATGCTTGATTTGCTTGATAAAAAAAGTTATTTAGAGATGCTTTATACTCTGTTCAATTAAAAATTTTTTTACTATGGGAGCAACTAAAAAAGAATCTAAAAAAAATATTTATAAATTTTTAAATTTTGAATACATGCAAGTACCGATAAATGAAACAGAAGTAAAGATAAGAATATTTCACTACTCTGAAAATCAACTAATATTGAAATAAAAAAAAAGATGGAAAATTGGTTATTAATGCTTTTAGAAATAATTAATCAAAATTCAAGTTATTGTATAGTGACACAACTTTCATTCCTTAAGTAAATATAATCACATCTTGCTTACATAGATGTTTTTAATAAATAATTATAAATGAACTTGCCAATCTCACATTTTATAGAGAAGCACTTACCTAAAAAAAGAGAAAAAAATGATAATTAGTTATATAACATTATATCAGAATTATACAACCATCAATAATCAAATTAATTTAGTCCTAGCATCTGAAAATCTGTAAATTTTTCATAATAACAATTTTTAAAGAAAAATAATTACATGTAAATTATCTAAAATAACTTAACAAAATTCATATTTTCGAACAATACTATTTGATAAATCGACAAAAGAGTGGGTTACTTTACTACAGTAAGGGTTGTGAAATATGTACGTAATCATAAAAATAACTACAGTACATTTTCGCGTATCCGGCCTAATGTGTGTGGTAGAACAGAACGGATAACAAAAAAAGCCAGATAGGCTGTTGTTCTATGAACTCATTTCTTTGCTCACCAATACCAGAAGGCAAAGTTTTTATACCAAATGTATTATGTAATACGTGTTTTCTCACATCTTATTGAATATTAAGCCATCCATTTATTACAAGCCATGTCGAATGTGATTGTTACCTTGGCAAAGTGTCGAGTTAAAATAGAGAATTCCGCACTGGTAGTTAAATATGTTTACATACTGCATTGCACGTTTCAAGAATTTATTAGAGAAAAAGTAAATGAGAGGATATAAACTGTTCACATTTTAACAAATTCTGTAATGTCTAACTTTAATGTTTTGTTTACATTTCTTGCATTTAAGTACATCGTAATCCTAATTCGTAAGAAAATTGTCTCAAACTGGTTTTATTTTTCACTGATAAATGATTACACATATATGGAAAGGTTACCCTAAGGTAAGAGTCAAAACTTACAGTTTTTAGTTTTTGAAAACGTCTTTATATAGATGACTGCTTCTGCAAAGCCTTGCCTTCCACAATTAATTTCAATAAAAGAAAACTAGGCCGGATAGTACGGAAGCCGGTAAGTCGTGAACTGGATACTCGGGAGTGTACTGTCGCACTTTACTCTGGTATCGTGAATTACTTGTTTTCATAATAATAAGACGGGTATTCTAGGCAATAATTTAATGAATCTGTGTTATCATATTTAAAAATACGATAATAAGTGTATTTTAAATAATTCGGTAATTAAAAAGCGTCCCACTAATGGCTAAGCACTAGCCTCCAAAAAGGAGCGCATCCTTGCCCTATCTATTTCTGGATATTAATTGTATGGTCTCCGTCACATAGCATTCGGAAACTGAATCTGAAGTTCTACAATCATGTTTTTTTCCCACAAGATATGCGTTCCTAGATCGGAGTGAAGGTAATTCGATCCCGCAACATAATACACCGATCTAAGAAGTAAGGCATTGTTTGTTTATTTTTGCAAAATTTAATATGCAAAATTTAAATTTTCAAATTTTTATTGACATAATTGTGGCTCTTCCTCCTTTTACGACCCCCCCCCCCACTAATGAGAACTGCCTAGATTTTTAGTGTGATCTAAATGAATATTACTCCAACAGCGGAAAGCACGGATTGAAGTTGGATTCTTAAAGCCCGTCACCTCTCATTTCTCAAATCCTCTTGTTACAAGTACGTCTTGTCATTAGAATGGAGGTTATTTGAGGCCACAAATTTCTGTATGAATCAAAGAAGCGACAGCCTTCTTACATATACTATATATTATCACCCCATACTGATGATATTCTAGGAAAGGTTAAATATATAATTGAAAAAAGGAATAAAAGAGAGTGGTTTTACAAATAGATAGAAATTTCATTTCAAGCTTTATTGCAAAGATAAATTTATAGCTGTTTACAACCACTCTCAGCATCTTTGGATGTTTTAGGCCGGTGTAAAAAAAATAGATAATTCAATAGTAATAAATAATACAAAGAATGTTTTCTAAGAGTCTATGACTTTTTTTTTCATGCAAAAAATTAATTTCCTACGATAAAATTTATGAATTTATATATTTTGAATAAAAAAAAACATGACCGCTGAATTCAAAACGGCTGAATTTTCAATAACAAAGTTCAATTAAATCTCAAATTTCAAGCTGAATTACATAAATATTAAAAATAATATAAATTATTTGTAATTATTTCAATCCCATGTGGGGCCCAAAAAAGTTATACTCATTAAAAGCACCTAAAATTACAGAATTTACAAATGTGAAGAACGATAAGTCATCATGTGCAGGTTTATATGTGGTATATTTTCAAGAAAGCCCTAGGAAAAAAAAACACCTTCAACAAAGTTAAATCTATTTCTTAAGTGTTCGATTAAAAGTATTAAATCATTAATTACGTAATTTAGTATAAACAATTAAAGACATGTAACAATTAAACAATGCAATATTATTGTAAAACAATGGTGTGGATTTTTGTTACTTCAGACGAATAAAAGAGAAATCGAATGAATAAAAGAAAAATCAAATGAATATGAAAAACATATTTTTCTTGAACTCCAAACTGCTACCTTTTTATCTTCGATTACTATAATATGAAATATCAAGACCTTAACAATTATTTTTAATCAACTATTCTATTAAACTTTTGCCATTTTAGATTACTATATTGTTCTTTTTAACAAAGACAATTTCAGAATGATTTATCAAATATTTCAATATATATTTAAACTTATTTATTATCATAAAAGTGATAAAAACAGGAAAATTCCATAAATTAGAATAGTTTATGAATCTTCTCTAATCTGAATATATTATCGAGAGAATGGCGAAAGAATAAGATCTCAAGATAGATTTTTGCATAATTGATAAAGACTTCATTGCAGACGATAAATTATTCTTTATAATTTTGTATAAACTTCATCTAAGATCGTAATAAATATTCTATTTTCAACATTTTCAATCTAAGGATGAATAATTTATTATTCGCTTAATAAGTATGGAATTGCTTTGTGAAGTTCATTTCTAAAGATAAATTTAATCTTTTCTTTGAAAGGACTCTTTTCACAAGAACTGTTTTTCAATAACCTTAATTTCCATAAGTTTTTTTTGAATACGCTGATTAAACATTTTTAGAATCCTTTTTAATGCCATTATTTTTACTAATTAATACTAGTTTTCAAAACAAGTTTTTCCGTAAATGACTATGAACATAAACATTCAAAGGCTTTTAATTGAAACTTTAAAATTTTGCTTTTCTTTCTATCTGTATTCTTTGAGAAAAATACAAAAAGAAAGAATTCTAATTATAAAAATATTGGTCTCGAGATTTTAGTAACTTTTTATGGCTGAGATATCCTTCGATCAGGAAATTGGTAATGCAAAAATGGAACCAATTAGATAGGTAGTTTTATGTGCAAGTTTAATTCCGAATATGTTGCTTTCATTAAAATTACCTATAAAATATGTAAAAAATTAGATTACTTTCTTAATCTGTGTATTAAAGCTGAGCGGGATAAATTAAAAATGCAACAAATTAGAAAGATGAATTTTGATATATCATAATTACAATAAATCTATAGATTTATATGTAATTTTTTTACTGAATAGTTCAACTGTCATTTTCTTTATTTCCTTGTGTATAAGTGAATACAAAGCAAGAAAAAAAAAGATGAATGTTTTGCCTGAAGTATTAGCACCAAAGTTATTTATTTTTCGATGTTTTTTACAATATATGCTGAAGTTATTAGTGGTGAAATTCTTATTAAAAACACTAGGCAGCTGCCTAGGCTTACTAGGTTGAGAACGGACAGTAAATAGGTCGATTAAAATGCTTCTCTTTCCTAGTTGCCATTAAATACAATAACAAATAAAAGAAAATAAATGCATATTTTTAAAGTTAAAGTATGTAAATGGCCACAATTGCTAAAAATGTACTGAGATGTGAAACCACACAAAATATGTATAAAAAATATTCGCTCTACTTTTGTTAATGCAGTTTTTAGTTCTTAATTTAAAATGAGACAAAATCGACATTTAAATATGAAATTTCAATATTTCATATAATCCTTAGATTATGATCCAGAATGGTCCTCTTTTCACAACATTAGAGCACATATGATCTGAGGTAATGTTAACATCTCTTCCACTTCCGCCCACTTCCGCCAGGGGTTACCTATTTTTGTTTTCCCTCTATAACATTAATTTCAATGATGATAAATAAGAAAATGAATTCTTCTGCAAAAATGATGGATATTAAACTTAAATGCCTCTATATTGAAAAAAAAAGAAAGAAAAAATAACTCTTTTTTCAATTCTTACTATTAGCTCACACTCTCTCTAAGTATATCTATAAGCATCAAATTTTCAATCGTTAATAAAATACTTTCTATTCATCCACTCAAGTTCAAACACATTTTTTAAAACTTGTAATCGATGACACTTGATGTTAATACAGTATTTTTCAAATATTAATAAATTAATCAAATTTGTCCAGTAATTTCTATTTGGTCGTAAAAGTCGCCAAATCCATCACCATGTCTCAAATGATCGCCAAGCTCTATTTTGCTACTTAATATTGTAATTATGTCATATGTATGTATATATTTATATTAATTGTAATTATTTAATAAAAAGTAACTAAAATAAACTTTTTTTGTTGACCTAAGTAGGAGTTGACTGAATTTTTTTTATATATATTACTTGTTTCAAAGCTGAAAGCTGATTGGGGTATGAGATTATTTTCATTTACAAACGACTGTGACTTTTGATTCGTATACCAACTCTTTTAATATTAAAAGAGTGAGTTAATAAAGTTAAGATTAATAGAGTCCCGCGATTAATAGAAATCTCTATTAATCGTGGAGTCCTGAACAGGATATATCATTAAACAAACCAAGAGTTACCAAATCTGGCTAAGATATACTTAGGAGAATAAAATATGTGGCTGGGTAATATATCTTTTATTTATTTCTTTATTCATTTTTGAAATTTTGGTTATTTATAATTGAAAACGATATTTTGGTATTTGACCTAACTAATTCCTGAAAATATCATAAAATAAAACTAATTTTTATTCCTTTAAAAAATTAAAAATTGCCTGACTAACTATAAGGAGCTAGTTATTTCTCATTTTTCTCCCTAAATTTTGATAATTTTTAATAAAAAATTGTATAATGTTAACAATATTTTTATTACTGCAATAAAACTCAAACTCTTTTCATTATTTCATCAAACATTTAATTGCACGATTTTCTTCCAATGTTGAAAACTAAGTAAGATTCCACTTATTATTATTTTCACCCTTCATATGAAAAATCATAAAATCAAAATAATTTCGAAAGACAGCATGTAATTAGAGGATAGATAACTCAAAAGTTGCATTCTTATTGCCACTGTGACTTCTTCATAAAGAAGTATACACTTTACAGATGCTGTAAAAGAATAATAATCAAGCACACGAACCACCTCAACGAATTTTAAGGTAGATGTACTCTTAAAGTTTGTGTCTCACCCTTGACAGAAGACACACAGACAAAAGAATGTGCTTTGACTCATTAGTCGTCTGCAGTGGAGAAGTCATTTGTGTTCTTGAATTTAGCAAAATGGAATTCGCTACTGATGTGTAATGGCATTTTCGATCACAATTCAGGAAAGAAGTTCCAATTAGAAAATCTATCTATCAACGACATGAACAATTTAAAACTATGGGTTGTTTGCGCAAAGGTATAAATTCCGGACGACTGATTGCGTCGCAAAAAATCGTCATGAAATGAAGCTCGGAAAAATCAAAACAGAGGGTGAGTCATGAAGTGCAGATTTCTCAGCCCATCGTTTAGAAAATTTTGTGAAAGAAGCTGAAAATGATTCCATACAAATTCAGGTGTTGCAAAATCTGAACGACTTTGACAAACAAAAGCGCTTCGAATTTTATACCGATATGTAGCTTCATTTTGAAAATGATTTTGCCGATATCTTAGTTTTTATTGATGAAGCAACATTTCATAACGGTAAGAAGGTACACAAGCAAAATGTTGCTTTTCGGGGAAGAGAAAATCACAAATTCACAGTGCAACACATGCGAGATTCTTCTAAGGTAAATTAGTTCCGTGCAGTGTCCAGAAAGAAAGTGTACGACCCCTTCTAAGGGGTCACACATTAGACATCTGCAACTGTCTCTAACAAAACTTAAAATAACCTCATACAATTCTGTTACAGGTGATTTATAATATCTTACGCTATTCTTAATTTATATTGCATTGAAATTATATACTTAAAAACAGAAATATTCGTTATGAATATTTCTGTTTTTGACTCCATCAGGAAGATTCATGTACACAATGAACAGAATAAGTTTAAGGCTATTAAAATAAGGCATTTTTGATATTATCAAATAATACTATATATTTGATACTATATAATCACAAAAAAATCATTAAAATGATATTAATGAAAGAGAAAATCATTGATATCATTTTATACAGTAGAGATTAATTTAAAATTTCACTCAACCGATATCCTTGGAGAGATAGCTGGTCGCCGAAATCGGCTAGTATTTCATAAAATGCCGAATCACGAAGGTTTTTTTAAAATTCTTTAAATAATTCATTTACTACATAAAAATGAAATTTGTTTGCTCGTATTTCATGCGCTATTGTACAATCCATCCGATAGCGATAAAACTTTGCCAACTTATTGCTTGCATCTGCGCGAAGGGTACAGCCATAGTACGATTATATCTAAAATTAAAAATGAATTTTTGTTTGTTTTACATTTGACAAGCGTAAAAAGAGAAACAGTAAACGGCAAACAGCAGGTGTCTTTCGGAGTTAATCGCACTTATATCAAACAAAATAAAATTAACTTCATCGATGCCAATCAATGTGAGTGAAATGAAACCGAAAATATTTAGTGCAAGTGCTTATTTTTTTTTTACGTTAATGAACAGTCATCTCCATAGAACATTGTCATTCGACACAAAATATTGACATCATCAAAAAAATATTGCCCCAATATTTTGGCTGTGGTGAACCACACATATAATTTAGAGTTCATCTCATTCATACAAAATAGAATTATTATTATCAATGTCGATCAAGTAAGTTATATACAATGGAAATTTTTCAGTGCAAACAATAACTTTTCTATTTATTCAGTGAATCTACAAACGATATTTTGGTTATACAAGCATATATCATGTTAAGTGTTTCATCAAAATATATGCCTCCCAAACGTTTATCACTTAGTAGATCAAGCAGCGATCCTAATAAAGTCAAATAATAAAGCCAGTCAACTAATCATAATGAAGTCAAAAAATAGAATAAATTTTATTTATACTTCTTTTTTATATATCATTCAATTTCAATGATTGTTTTCATTGTCGACAAGAAAATAAATATCATTTATTTCTATCATTCCTAATTAAACAAGATGGCCACTGCAAATTTCAAACTATATTTCTAAAATTATTTCTTCTGCGGCAGCAACGCTCTTGAGTACCAGATAGTAAAATAAATAAAATCCTTTATCGAGAGAATCATTGATATCATTTTACACATTAAAAGATTTATTTGAAATTTTTCACACCCAATATCCCCAGAGAGCTAGCTGGTCGCCAAATTCGGCTGATATTTCATAAAAGGTCAAATCGCGATGGTTTTATTTTGTATTTCTTATATTATATATGCTCTTTAAAAAAAGAAATTAATCAGGTATTCTACTCAATAGAAAAGAGCAAGTAATTCCGTTGTAATATTAGTAGAAAGAACATCTTCATACGAGAAGTGATTTCTTTAGGCAGGTGTAAGAAGTCAGAAGTGATAGAAAACAACCATATGTCTGGATTCGGTTATATGTTGTCGTCTATTGCCTGCGGGTAAGAAAAAAATATCCCATGAATGGCTGATAGCAACCAAAAACATTTCCTCTTTTTCCTTCCATTTATTTATTTATTTGTTTACCCTGGAAGGTTTTCCCTTTTTTTTCGCACCTTCATCTATATTTCCTTCTCCCAATAATTACCTCCCTTGATGGGGAGGTGGAAGGTGAGAAAAAGCAACGAGAACAAGAAAAAAAAAATGCTAGAGACGTCATCACTGTGCTGAAACTCTCGCTTTTCATCTCGATCTGCCTGCTACCTTTTTTTCTCCCTTTTCCCTCTTCATACAGAGAAATAGGGATAAATAATGACGCAGGTTTTTCTTTGGCGAATGAAATGCTGCGAGACTGAACTGAAAGGGAAATAAATAGTAGAAATACCGTTTCATAAATTATCAGTGCTCCTGAATAGGGAATGAGAGTGAAAGAAATAGCGAGACCGGCATGTGCAATGTATATAGTTTCTTTCCAATTAAAAAACCTTAAGCTTGAATAAAGAAGAATAAATGCTTGAAGTAAATATTTTTATATCATTTTTAATAAAATTCAACTTTTTAAGTTTAGAAATATCTTTCTAAAATTTCTTATTCGGAGTTTTTTAGTGCATTTAAATGATGTTCTTAACAAGATTTGTAAAAGAAAGCAAAAATTGGGTAGCAAGACCAATCGATTCCACAAGAATCTTGCAGTCTTATGAATGCTTTTTATTTTTGCTTTGTGAAAATTTTTGTATCATTTCAACATATTATGCAAATGATTATTATTTGAAATCTCTCAGTGAATATTGTCGTCAGATATATGCTCAATGATATTAAATTACGAAAAACAAAACAAATTTAAAGATATGTCTTTTAGTATTTACTGTTAAACATTAAATCACTAAAAGGCACGGTACATTGATTGAAAAATTGCCTTATAAGAAAGTGAACTCTCGCTTCCCTGGTAGTTAAAGTAATGTTGTGAATTAAAGCTACTTCCATTCCAATAATGGCACGTATCTCCTACGGGAGACGTTGTATTGTGGCCTGTGATGGCTCTTAGGCCTTAACATTTGTTCCCACCTTCTTTCAATGGTAATAGAGTCTCATTCAATTTCCAGACTTTACGGTGGAATCAGTTAATGCTTGATTGCTATCATAAGTTATTGTACAAAAGTGTAGTCCTAAAAGATATATTAAACTGTGCAAAACTCCTGAAACTTAATTACTCCAGTGATTAACATTTGTAATCATAAAATTTAACAAGGACAATTACATGTAGTAAAACTCGGTTAATATTTTGTGAAAGATATACATCCATCCATAAAGATATCCTGTTTATACGGCGACATTATGATGACACAGATGGCGAAATCATCTTGTCTATACTAGTACTGAAATTTTTTCAAGTCACTAGAAGTATTTTTACTAGGTACTGCAACAGACTGCATTCACGAACTGGACGGTATATAAGTACGATAAGCCTCAGAAGTTAATATTATTTTACAGGTCCATCACAGTATGAGTCAATTAATAGGGCTTCTAGTCAACAAAACACGAATTTATTACAGACTTCTGGTTAGGGATTGATTCTAAAAGAAAAAAGATAATAAACAAAAGCAAGATCAAAAACATCATCTTTCTACATTAAATAACCTGGTAGAATCCCATGCAGCACGGTGTTTCTATCAATATCAATAGATCTGCATCTAAAGCACAATATTTGGAAGAACAGGATTTTCAAATATTTTTCCAGAAATATTTCCAAGACATTTAGATGAACATCGGGTACAAAAATCATTGCAAGTCAAAATGTGATTCTAAAATGATGAGGGCTTTTACCCATTTCAAAAAATGCTAATTCATGGAATTCTTGATAAAAAAAAGGAGATTTCATTATTTTATAATTTCTAAAACTATCTTACCTTCATTTCTTCAATAAGCAATTGAAATACCTGGTATCATATTTAGCCTTTTCATGATTAATGCTGAGATACTGTCACACTCTTTCCTATAGTTCTTTATCTCTGTAGCTATCTAAAAACTCCAGAAATCTTCCAAAATATATATGATTTCACAATGAGACGAGCAATAGTAAAACAGGGATTCTCATTCCTGTGGTAATTATTATATTTTAATGCATAACTTAGTATTCTATTTAGTTGTGATTGTTCTTTGAACCACCATTTTTATAATTGTGATATGTTATATGTAACATTTCATATGTAAAATGCCCTGGACATGACTTTGTGAACTTCTTGTTACCTCTGGAGGTTTCGGAAATCATCACAATTTAAAATAATCAACTTACTTTGGTTTATTTATTTTAATATCTTTTTACTAATATTTAACGAATACTTTCCAACTATCTCATGTTACATGATTCCAATTCGCCTTAGCAATAAACCGTCTCGTCAGAAATTTGCAGTTGCAGAGCAAAATACTTTATATATGTCCTTAGAAATCACATAAACTTCCAAATAAATCTTAAATTTGTAATCTCTACGAAATTTTGAAGTTGTTCTTTTTTAAAAAATTGAATGAAGAGGCCCTTCAAAAGTTATGTAGCCAATAAATGAGTCCAATTGGCTAAATTTTTCTGCGATTGCCAACACTGTCTGGTCTGGATTTTAAACATTGGCACAGATTTCGGTATACAGAGAGGCAGTCATTTTAAATTAATTTTTTAATGATGACAATACAAAGAACAATAACCAATCAATAGAATATAAATATATGAAATAAAATACAATAATTACCACTGGAATGAGAGAAATTTTTATACGAGGGCTGTTTTGAGACACTTTGCCTCATTCCTATTGCATGTAAAGAAAAGTTTCTTCTCCTCTAACTCATCAACAGTTTAGCATGGATTCATAATGTATATATATCAGCATGTCATCTCTACTAATTAGCTCTAACTAATAACATAGCAAATGAAAATCTGACAGTTTTCTGTCAATCAACAGTTTTCATTTTTATAATGCCCAGAGGTTTTGTGTCGAAATAAAAGAATAAACCAGCGAGAGTAGTCTCCTCAAAATTATTTCGCACACTCTCTAATAAACTTGCCATGTCAGAGAACGCGTTCCATGTCATTGGCGTACAATAATTACTAAATATTAAGTTTTGGCGTGAAACTAGCATTTTTATTTAAATTAAAGTGTCATACTTGGCGAGTTATTTGGCGATTAATCCCTAACATGCATTATTAGTAACAGAAAATCGAATTTAGGTTTTAAACACATTTATTTCAACCGATTGAAACGAAATTTGACACGAAATTGTACTTATAGACAAAAAAAAAATCCCATATCAGATTCAATATATTTAAGTCATTGCATTTTTGAATTATTGAGTTTAAGTTTTTGAAAGTATAGAACGACAAACAGTGAAACCTTTGTTGAACTTACTTCAAAATTCGATAAATTTCTACACTATAAATGTTAAATCTGTATACCGGATCTTATTCATCTAGGCTCTCTTCTTTCTGTAGTTATCGTGCTAATTTATATTCGAACATCCGGACAGACGAACCTCCTCTAAAGAATTTACTCAAAATTCGACAGAAACTTGCAGATTTGGTTCAAAAATTATGTACCAAATTTCATCCTTCTAGTTAAAAGCCTTTTTGAGTTATCGTTGTCACAGTCAGATACACATACGGGCATTTTCCAAAAATGTGTATTTTGAACAAAGAGAGGTCTAAAACATGGAGAATCGCCAAAATCGCGAGTTCGAATTTTTAGACAATTGCTATACTTTCTCTATACTACGTATATAAAGTAAAAATGTAAACATCAGTAACTTTTAATATTTATTCTGTATTGAATAAATAATTATTTATGTCAAATCATTACTAAGATTTGTGTTGATTGATGTTATTAAACTTGTTTTGACTTGTATATCTAACCATGTATATGTATTAAATATCCATGATAAAGGAAATATGTGACGTCTTCTGGTAGACAAAAGCATCATATAATAATCCAAACTACGAGGATGGATGACTTTCAAGAAGGAATTTTGAGATAACATAGCCCACTTCTTTGTTAGGCTTGGTAGTAACTGTGGATTATTTCCAAAAGACACACCAATTGCAGCAAATAACTCGGTGTTAAATTGCATATAAATCTATCTTGTTTTGAATAATTATGATAAATCAGCGGGAATGGTCACCCCAAAGCGTTTTTGAATATTTTCTAATAAAGATGTTGTCCCATGGCACTGGCATACAATAGTTTCGCAGTATTAACCTCTGGCATGAATTTAGCATTTTTCTGAATCTATCGTGTGATTCTTAGATAGTAATTTGGCGATTAATCTCTGACATGCTATCAAAAGTATCCAAAAAACGAATTTGGATTTCAGACGCGTTATTCTCAACAGAGTGAGACAAAAATGTGTTACAGAACTACACTGTAGTCACAAAATCACATACCAAATTTGATATATTTTATTGCATTTCCGCAAATATATTCATTGCAAATAGAAATTAAAAATTAACAGTTTTCCTCCAAATTATGCTCTACAGTCATGACACTTCATTCTTTAACCTTATGAAATATGATCAATATGTTATTTTTTTTCATTATTTCACTTGTTTATTCTTATTACTGCAGGTATTAAAATATAGTTTATTGATCCTTATTTTATTATCTTCTTATTCTATAATATGGATGATTAATTAATTTAATTTTGCATCAATAACTCATCCATTTTTCCAATAAACGAAACATGCAAATTCGCATTTCTTCAAAGTAAACATCTGATGAGAAAAGAAACATTTCCAGTGTGAAATGCATTTGTAATCGAAATATTACTGAGAATTACTCTATCACGATGGAACAAAGCAGCAGAAGAGCTCAAAATTAATTTTAATTCCACCTATCGACCTGTTTACCTTCAAGCGATATAATAAAAAAAATGAAGAAAAAAACAACAATTCCTTTTATGCAAATCAAGGAGCCAGTTCATTTACGCGCTCTGTCGCCAAAGCGATCTATCTATTCCGTTTCTCTTGCATTAAGAGTGGGATTTCTGTTCTTTTGCGGAATTAAAAAGAATAACAAAGGAATTATCAGAGTGAAAATATAAAGAAAGATTTGAAAATTTTCTTAAACCCTTAGGCAATAGAAATTAAGGTATTGATGGAGTCAGTTGAAATAGGGGTCATATATTATATTACGACTGAATAATATCGATGCCAATTGAAAGACCCGATTTTAAATAAATCTTCCGTTATTGATTTGCGGATAATAGTGACTCATGAATGTGTTGATTAAATGTTCAATAAAATGCAGTTGAAAAATTGCGGATTTATTTTAGATTGGATTCTGGAAAGAGCGCTTTATTTCTTTCTAGTATACGAAGTATAGAGAAAGTATAGTAATCGTCAAAAAATTTTAACCCGAGATTTTGACGATTCTCCATGTTTGCAGACCTCCCTGAGTTCGAACTCACCACCTTGACTTTTTTTCAATGTTTATACATAATTCCCCTCTGTTAGCACACAAATACACTAGAATAAAATTTATTCACTTCTACTTAAATGGCGATTGAATATAGGAAATGGACTGTTATTCGAGATCGAAATGAAGGATTAAGCTTCGTACTGAATTTAGTTTAGTTAGATTATATTAATGTGCAGCTTTAAAACCACACGAGGGCAAGATTGGGATAACTCTTGTAATTCTGAGCTGTGTTAAAACATGAACCAGCATCTACTCTCCATCTTCCCGCATCACACCATATCAGCTTGGAGATGTTTGCTTGCCTGCCGTTTGGAAGTTCAATGTGCATCAAGTCAGTATACAGGGTATTTCTTCTATGAAATCAAGCCGGGACTCTGACAAGAGCTCGCTCGGGCATTTTTCTTGTATTAAGATAGAAGGCAACTTAATTTTTTAGAATTTTTGCTGTGATTAACACTGAAAACTGTTGGGGTTGATGCCTTGTTTGTTTGTTTCAGCTCATCTCCAGCATGATTATTTTACTCGAGTTATATTTCCTCTTATTATGGGAAGCATATTCAACACCACTGTCAAACTTTCTCTACATAAAGTAGAGATTGCATTGCCTGAAACATTTCAAAGGTATCAAATAATCTTAAGTATTATTATGTATCTTATGTATTAAATTAATCTTATATCTTATTTCTATTTTCAACATAATCAAGTTTATCTTATTATTATTTCTGTTCCAAAGGTATCAAACAATCTGATACGTTCGAATATGTTGGATTATGGAAGATAATGCTTCATTCTACAAGAACACAGGGAAATAGGTAGCAAATCATCACTTTATTTCTGCAGCACTTGCTGAAATCAGAAACACACACACAAGCAGCAAATCTTTTAAGGAACAACAATTGCAGAATAGTGCCCCAAGTATCTAAACAACCTAGTTCAATAATCCAAAGACAGAATTCCCCACTCGTGTTGGTGCCTATGCTTATGGGGAGAGATAAATGAAAGTTTGAATGAGGATTTAAATATGTGTGAAGCATGAGTTTCGCAAGAGTTTAATATTTAATTTATTACTCGACATCTTTAGTGAATAATTGATTCACTGAAAATTATCTGTGTCTTGAATTTCGATTAAATCTCTAATTAAAATATTTTTAAACATTAAATTGTATCAAATTTTGCTATTTTAATAGTTTTACACCTATTCTATTTTCCACAGAGGATGTCATAGATTTGAGAGTCTCACAGTTTGGTGGTTTGTTCTCACCACCCAGGTGGGTACAAAAATGATGTGGGGTCAGCTAAATCCTATAATTGATGGGACGTGCCTCCCACGGGAGGGGTTGTACCGTTACCGGTAATGGCCCTCAGGATTCAACCTCAGCTCCCAACAATGCTGTAACGGCCTCTCAGTCATTCATATTTTCCCATGTGCCTCAGACCGTCTCAGAATAGTCAATGTGCGATTGTCCTAAAGCTAGTAAATTGCTGATCTTAATCTACAGGTCCTTTGATTTTGCATAATGAATTTAAGTGATTTCACGCTATGAATTTGCAATCACTTGTGGAATAATAGACAGCATTTGTGATATGCCGCTTTAAACTCTACAAATTACTAACAGTACTTCAAAAAAAATTACGCAATTAAATATTTGATGATAATTATTTGAATTTAATTGCAGTAATTGAATTTGTTGCTGAAGTTAATAAATGAAAATTTATTGTTATATAATTTCCAAAATTCAGGGAAAAAATGCACGGGACAACCAAAATGATATAATTAACAAGTCAATATTTTAAGTTTTAAAACGGTATAAAAATCAGTTTTGTCCGATAATATTTTAAAGTGTTGCCGCTATAGATTCTAAAATTTCTCTTATTTTTTAAAATTAATTGTATTTTTTTAATAATCATAAAAATTCACTTCAAACCTATGTATGTCTCCAAAATATTGTAATCAAATTTAATAGCTTTATGATAAACGGTTGGTTCGAATAGAGAGTTAACATATACATGATCACACACTTTTTCTATTATTAGTAGTAGAGATAAACTGCAGCAAAATTCGCGATTATTGTACATATATATTATTATAAAATTTAAAATAAATATTACCATCTAACAAAAAATATTATGTAAATTGAAATGAATATTGTTCTATCCTTCTAAAAGAAAATTTGAGAAAATGCATTTTTAAGAAAACAAGAAATATATTCAGAAAGAATATTTATTAAACATGAAACGGCACCAATAGCTTTGAACATAATTAGATTTTAAAAATTGCCGAAATATCATCTTATTTTAAAATTCAAATCTTCCTATCCTTTCTATTACTCGAATATTCAATTTTACATAATTGCTGACACTGCAGAATGCTTTGTACCAGAAGTGAAATGAAATCGTAACTTGAATAGATTCGAAATGCGTAGGCGACAACAAATAATAGCAGCTTCTGACGCAACCTTAGTTGCCATGGCAACGTATTTGCTAATGATAATGCAGAAGAGCTTCTTTATCAAGTGAAATGTGCAAATATCGAAATGGCTTTCAAATTAATGCATTCGTTGCATTTGAAATAAAATCGAAAAAGAGAACTTAAATTACCTTCTAGTATTATAGATGAATAATTTTAGAAGAGGATTACGTTAAAGATATGCAAACCTGCTTATTTTTGAAGTGCATATTTCATATCGATTGCATATTTTATTTTGATTGCTCTTGGAAAAATTTATTGTAACAGTTGATAAAAAGGTTTGATTTGTTTATTAACATTGAAAGTCAGCTAACTATTACAAAGATTTAACATTAAGTAGTTTCTAAATTTATAATTTCTTTTTACTTTTCGTATATGTAGATAGAGAAAATATAGTAATCGGCAGAAAATTCAAATTCTAGCTTTTGACGAATTTTTTGGAGTTTTTGACCAATTAATACAACGTTGGAAAGTTCTGTTATAAAATATACTTAAAATATTTTTAGCAATTTATAAAGCCGAAGAAAAAAAGTGAAAAAATGAAATTTATCTTACAGAAAATATTTTTAAAAAACTTTAAAATTACATAAATGACTTTTTTTTGTAATTGTATGGTTTGAAATAAAATGTTAAAATTTTCGTTAATTTTTAATTAGAAATTCTGCTTTATTTATTTTGGAAATCCGTTTTATTAAAGATGTACTACTCAAGAATTAACGTTGTGCCGAATTTGTCAGCTCTGGGTCTAACGGCCTGTTTCATAAAGTGTTTTGTTCATCTGCATATTGCATCAAGCAGTTTACAGATAATATGCAAATCTTAAAATATTATTATATTATTAGCATGTTAATTTCTTCGTCGTCCGTAACGCGTCTAGCGCATTCACGTGAAACTTCTGCAGGGCTGCCGTAAAGCGCTTCAAGCGGTTTTCTACATTTTAAAACTTTAAAACGATTAAAACCCTTTGTAAATCTTTACTTGTTTCAGCTTCTATTTTTGTTTGTTCTAATGCGGGGAGAAGCAGAAATTTTCGAGGGCAGGAGAGGACGGCGAAAGGGTTAAAGAAATGAATCTCGTAAAAGCATTCTTGAAAAATTCTTTTAAAAAGCGTAATAACAACTTAATTTGTATTATATATTTCCCATTCTATGTGCTTTCAAAAGCTTAGTTGAACACAGTAATTTAATTAATTTTCGATATCAATTTAAAAAAATCTTTACATTTTCTCCAATATGAATCATTTTGGCACACCTTTTGTAAATAATGTACGATATTAAATAGTATTCACGATATTGTATAATATTGTTAAATATTGAACAATAAAATGTATTATTGTACAATATTTTGTAATAGACTATGCCAACTGGGAAGGGTCTTAATGTAGAATTATGCAAACTACCAATACATATTTCATTTAAATTTAAAAAAAGATAAAGGATTACTCTTAATTATATTTAGAAGTTATATATTCATATACTTCGAGCTGATGTTGGATATATTCAAATATTAAAGTTTGAGACATTATATATCAATCCTTTTAACATTCTAACTTTTATCAATTTTTAATAAATCAACTTTAGAAATCTATTATTTTACATTTTAAAATAAGTTATGAACATCTGAATTTTTTTACGTTAATAATGATTTCTAATTGCACATGGTTTGAATTAATAGTTGTAAAGCAAGTGTGGAAAAATTATTAACGGATTTATCTTCTAATTTGTTAATAGATTGTAAGGTTAAGATGCGCTACAATCAACCAATCAATGAACCAAAATTTAAGTTTAATAGAAATTTACGTCTCAGCTGTCTTGCAGTCATAAAACCCTCTAGTTAACTTACTGTCTACTATTACCATCTGGAAAATTTATGCATAAACAGACAAATCCTTTACACATAACTGATCTTTTATAGAATTACCGTTCAGACTTTTGAATCCATTTGCAAAATGAAGTATAAGTATACAGACCATAATTCTTTTACAGATTTTATGTTTAAGATAATATATTATTTGACTAGACAAAGAAATGATGCATATCTATCACTATCCTTTCCTGAGATTAATGATAAAATGGAATGCAAGAACAGAATTTTATTTTGCACTTTTAAGATTTACTTTAAAGTTAGATGATATGTGTTTCAGTTTCATTGTCACGTGACCATAAGCATTACACTTGTCCCATTCTATCCAGTCATTTTTTACAGATATCCATTTATTTAAAACTCGGAACCATTACCGTATTGGAAATCGGAAGAAAAAGCGATACATCTTGTTTTTCCAATTGAATAAATCGAGTTATCTTCGAGTATTGGCAGGTATACAGCTTATATTGACATTTAAGGGATATTTCACCTTGGTTTTAGAAAGCAGGATTTGAAATGCAGTTTAAACTTAAGCCTCGGATTCGATGCGTCGGATCTTCAGGCAAGTCTGAAACTGATAGCTTACCATTGCAACTGAATATTTGATACGGCTTTAACTTGCAAAGTCTTGTTTAGGATGCATTTTTGGCTTTGCATTTTTTTTTGTCAAAAAAGGGATATTTAATAGATATTCTCAAACATTATTTTTTAAAAATATAAAATTTAGGGCAGTTAAAAATATTCTTTGGAAATAAATAAAATCTTACTGGACTGAAAATTTATGATCATGCAATAAAGAAGGAATTTTCTTTTGAAATCCATTAAACAAGTTAGCTAATGATTTTTTTTTAAAAATCCATTAAACATGTCAGCTCATAATTTTTTTTGAAATCCATTAAACACTTTAGTTAATAAATCAGGTGTTGCTCGAGATAAAAATAGAAGCTTTTGTAGGCTTTCTTCTGTTTGTAATAAAAGAGTTGCAAATACCCTGAAATATCTCTAAGAATACAAGCCATTCTTCGGTTCCAATCTAAAGGACATATGGGTGACAGTTGAGAATAAGTAAACACTATCTTTTTTCCCGGATATATAATGGTGTGATATAGAGTTTAAAACATATGAGTGACAGCAAATACCTCCTACGGGATGTGCTGGGTTGTCGGCAGTAATTATCCTTAGTTTTCCAACCTCAAGTTTTAGCCTCTTACTGCCGTAATGATGGTCATTTAGATTATACCTAACACTGAATTAGGATGGAGATAACTCATTGGAGATTATACCTCAAGAGTTATAGTGCCCAAGGCAGTTTTGAACAATAGCAGATACTAAAACGATGATTGATTTATTTATGTACTTGACTAGATATGCTAGAATAAGTTACGTTAGAACTATAGCTACCACCTCTTTGTGTAATTATTTCTTCCTCGTGTAATGTAGATATATTCAGTAGTGCTATGATATAACTTACAATTTTTTTTATATTAAAAACATAATCCTAAAAACAAGTTATTCAAAGGAACATTCTAAAATGGGTTGTTTTGCAATTTGGATCAAAATGCTACTTAATTTATTTGTGCAATATAAGGGCATGTACCAATATTTTATCATATTTTTATAAGTATGTTATGACACAGAAGGCAAACAGCTTATCAAACACAAAAATTACATAAAATACATTCTAGCAAAAAATTACATTTATTACCTCGAGCCAACTAGTAACACAACAGAATAGAATCTACTCACAACTTAACCATCAACTGACTTGTGAGACTCATCATTTATACATATGTGGAATTTTCTGAAATCATCGTTTAGAAATTTGTAGAAAGATTTAGGATTGCTTAAGACATAAATAAATAAGATTTTCAAATAAAACGACAGTTTTTGAAATAAACTGCATAGCTGGCGTTCAAAACACAGATACGCAAAATAACAGCTTGATAAATTACTGAGTCACGGGTATGGCTGTTAAGCTTTATTTTTGATGAAAAATGTTAAGAATTCCAATTTTTTTTTCATAATTCAACAGTTATGTAATAATAATTATAGCATTTTTGCTTCTATAACAACTTTTTAATAATCATATGTAAGTAGTTTTTAATTTTTTGTTTCTGAATTTTTATTACATATGACATTATATAATTCTAATATATAACTTTGAACAAAATATATTTCTAATTTCTTCCTATGTTGCATTATTTCAATAAACAGAAATTAAAAAAAATATTTTTATTTCATTATTTTTTCTTGATTTTAGGGACCCTTGGCGTAGCGTAATGGCTCGGCTTCCGAAAGAGGAAATTTCAAATTTTAAATCCCGTTCTATTAAATACGTGGCGTGTATTTGAGTCAATGTGTGAGTGATGAATATCAAATCTGATATTTAGGAACAGACGTCCCTCCACTGTTGTGGCAAGGAAGTCCGGAAAAGAATTGAACATTTGAAGCTTCATCCCCTGTATGTGACCATGTTTCAAGATTGGAAACTGCGTTCTAAAATACTTTTCTTGTTATATAGAAAATAAGAAAACGAACTAAGGAAAAAACACCCTTCAATACCTTTTCTTTCTTTTTAGGAAATTAAGAAAGAAAGCTCCCAAATTTGTTACGAAAAAAACCCTTTTAGATCTTATTTTTGAGATATTTGGCTGTGGGTTCAAATTACACATTATTAATTGATTATTGATTCTTTAAAAATTTTGATCAATGAATTTAAACGATGCATTATCAAATACTCACGAAACCTTAAAGATATTTTTAATTATTGAAATAAATATCGAAATAATGACCACGAAAGAAAAATGACGAATTGAAGAGATTTCACTAACTAATTTTAAAGTAAACGAGTGAATTTATGATTTTTATTACGGTCAGTCTTAACTAGTTTTAGTTTGCCTTGTAATGTACGATAAAACATTTACTAGAAAAATAATAATATAAGCTCCAGCCGTTTCGATATACCAGTCGGATATTTTAGAGACAGTAACTTATTTCAGAATGTGCTTGTAAAATTTTATTATGCAAACAAATTCCTATTATATAAACTCTATAAATATTCAGTACATTTTTTGAAGAATTTGATATTTTTAATATGTCGTTTGGTGCTTTAAAAATCAAAAGTCGACATTTATTAAATTTTTAATACGTTTTTAAAATGATTTAAGATTAGAATTTTTAAAGTTGAATGCATTCATAGTGTTTTTTAATGTTTTTATAATTAATTATGTTCGAATTTTTGATCTTTAATGTTCAATTGTATTTAATTTTTAAATTTATAATGTGTTTAAAATGTTTTTTCTTTTAGATTGAATAGGCTTAGTTTTATTTTTTTTTTAACTTTTCGTAGAGTTTTAGTGTTTTTAGAGTTCACCACTTCTTAATTTTAATTTTTCTTTAATGTATTATTGCATATAATTTTTAAGTACCTAATATATTTTATATTATTTCTATCATATTAATTATATACAATTTTATCATGTGTTGATTTTTGTGATTGTGTTTTTAGTTGATTTTGTAATAAATTCTTGAGATGGAATTTTTTTTGT
Source organism: Argiope aurantia (assembly GCA_026543865.1). Lineage (NCBI taxonomy): Eukaryota > Metazoa > Arthropoda > Arachnida > Araneae > Araneidae > Argiope > Argiope aurantia. Next base: position 672,484 of record JAPMOR010000856.1, read on the forward strand.
AGTGTGCATTTTCATTTAAATAAATAAATATCATGTGTTTTCAAAATTAAATTTCTTAAAATTTTTTCATAGTGGTAATGAAAGATTACTTGTATCAGATGTCTTGTAGAAATTTGTTGAGTTTAAAGCAAGCGTATCATAACTGTTATCTATAACTCTTCAAATGCTTGCAAATGCATAGCATTAAATTGAGCATCCCTTGAATATATTATAGATAATCAAAGAAACTGTATTAAGAATTAGCAATTTTACCAGTTAAGAAATCACACATTGACTGCTCCGAACCACCCTGAGGCGCATTGAAACACCTGAATGATCGGGCCACCGCGACAACATTGGCGGGAGCTGAGGTTGAGTCCTAAGAGGGCATCACCAGTCGCGGAATAACCCTCACCGCGAGAAACGCATTTCATTATTGGTAAGAGGTAGTATATCATACACCATTTCTATACCCACTTGTTTGGAGAGAATCAAATGTAATACCGGAAATTTATCATAATAATCAAAGAATTTTTTTTCTATATCTTAAATTTTAGGTTGAATTATAGGATTGTAAGGGTTCTCATTACGAGAGTTCGGGAACATTTCTTCAGTTCTTTACCGACCATGATCCTTAGAATCCAAAACCACCCTTCGTTCAAAAGTTTATTTTTTTCTATATCTTAAATTTTAGGTTGAATTATAGGATTGCAAGGGTTCTCATTACAAGAGTTCGGGAAAATTTCTTCAGTTCTTTACCGACCATGAAACCACCCTTCGTTCAAAAGTTTATTATGTTATATACGTATAACTCTTTGCCCGTGTTATCTTGTGAGAAGGATAAATAAAGTAATTATGTTTAGATTTCAACCTGTTCGAAATATGTTGTAAGACATGTAAACATCTCGGACCTAGGACGAATTCGTAAATGACTAATCTATCTCAAAGGGGGTGGAAATGGGGAGGCGATGAAATTTTCATTTCTCCATAACTTTTTTAATGATCAAGATAGAAAAATAAATCCAATTAGCCATATTAGCACCTCATTAAAACGATCAACATTTTTATGTAATTTCCGATAACTGCAATATCTTAGAAGTTAAGGACAGAAAAGTGACTTTTAAGCCTTAAATTTGACTGTTTCTAACATTAACAATTTATGTTGCCAGATAGTAACTTAGATATAAAAGAAAACCTTCGCCTTCCAACTTGCTGTGAAGAGCTTTTTTAATTTATCTAATTTTGTAATTTGTCTAAGGTTTCTTGGATACTCTGCATTTATTATATATTTCTGATTTTCATATTTTAACTTTCCATCTCTTATCTATTCTTCATACACATACTAAAAAGTCTAATGGGTCTAAGATGCAAATCGTAACTATTGAGTCACTTTATTCAAAACTATAAAAACACTTGGTGAGAGTATCAAAATAAATGAAATATACACCAGACTATTTTTGTATACACATACAGCAACCTGGGCATCAAGGGAGATGCATTTTATTCTAAGTCTGTATCCCGACGATTGAGTCTTCGCGTTGAAATAAAATATCGCTTTTGAATAAAAGTTTTGAAGAAGTGTGTCATCGCGAGTTTTTTTCATCGCAGATTCAGAAAATTGAAAGACATTCGCGAGTAAGAGGCACATCTAATCTTTTTTTTTATTTTCTTTTAGTTTTTCCTCGTTTTTATCCCTTTTCTTTACTCCTAAGGGAGGCGAAAGGAAATCTTCTTGACTTCAGATAAAATATTTTACTCCCTGGAGTATATGGACTAGAAAATAAATCACTCGCAGAGATGCGTCAAGAAGATTGTTGGACGTCCTATGATTTTAAGCGATGGAGTATTTTTGTTTTGAGAAAACAAGCTATACGCGCAAGGGAGATTAAACGTATCTGTGTAATATGCCACTTAACTTGGAATTTGTTTAAATAGGTAAACGTTTAGTAAGTATAAGATAATATCCCAGTTAAATCAGCTTTTACTGTTGAGATTATTCATATAAAGTAAACCATCAGGAGAGGTTTCCCTAAAACATTCTCGAATCTTGGAAATAACTGTGAACGCCATGAACAGTGATAAAGGGAACACGTAAAATTCTTCTCATTTAATTGATTGCTACCAGAATGGGATTTTCAATATGATATAATTGCTTTCAATTCAGGTTCCAAGATTGAAAAGCAGAGTCATTTCGACCATTTCGCTCACCATTTGTTACATCAACTTATTTTGTGAGTTACGTTCAACATTGGCATTGCAAAATCATTTGAAATTAATAAAATATTCATTCGAATATCGAACGGGGAGATAATAATAAAATATCATCTCTCTGTTTTGCATATCACTTATGCTCAATCGTAAACTCACCAATAAAAGGAGGACTTTAAACTTATTATCAAATTATTCTTAATAAGATCATTAGCTAGTATTTTAACTTCAATAAATAGCTTTTGAAAATCGTTTGTCTTTTGGCGTCACTGCGCACTACAAATCTCTACTATTATGAAAGAGAATGTCTCATGCGTATGTTGATTCTTTACAGATTAGAACGACATAACATTAAGTTTAATTCTGCTAAATCTGCAAAAATATACTTTGGTGGGTGAGAATGTGCAACTCAGCTCAATTTTTTTGAAATTTTAATTGTAATTAAAAAAAAATTAAAAGAAAGTTTGGCATTTTTTCAGCGATACTACCAAAAATATTCTTGCACAAAAAATAGTTTTTCATCATCTTAATGTTTAAAAAACTTGATTTTTAAATTCACTTCAATTACATGAATTTTAACGCCGAATTTCTTATTTTTATTTTCAATGACTTTTAAAACATATTTTACAATAATATATTTCATCGTAGAAATGAAACTTAAATCGTTTTCATTGCTAATACTAATATTTCATGCATTTTTTAAAAAACTACTGATGAACAAGATATTTATTTATTTACTTAGAGCAGGTTAGTTTCAATATCAAGCAATATATGAATATATTTAATAATGCTTTTTTTTAAAAATGTCCTGCTCTTGCTGATGTTACCCATTTTTAAATATGGCTGCTCTTTCTTAAGATATAATTGGATATATGATGATATAGAATAAAAATTAACGAAATTCATAGTATAATGAACAATACGGTGTAAGTTTTCTAAAGTAATATGATTTACATGCCTGTTAAAATAGGAAATTTTACAATATTTTTTTGAAAAGGACATTAAGATATAACTACACAAAATAATTTATTGAAATTTTTAGCAACTGTTAACCATAGCGTGCAAAATGGTTCTCAGCTCTTTTCAAATAATATAATAAAATTTTAATTTCACTATATTTACATATTTATGAAAATATGAAACATATTCCCATATTTTAGAAAACATATTCCCATCTGCTATGAAATAATTAATATAAATTTTGTGCATATAAAAAATAACTTTTTGTGTTTGTTCCAAAGATTCTTCTATGCTGTTGGAATGTATCTGCCAAAAACTATTATTTATGTTTCATTACTCGACTTTATTGATGCGAAAAGTATTGTTGCTCTACTATTTCACCAGTTTTCATTATTTTTGTACAGTTTTTTTATTTCCTGGAAACTATTATTTGGATTCCATTACTAGACTTTATAGATGAGAAATCTATTGTTGTTCTGACGGCTAGACAGGTTTGGATTATTAATCTTCTTTAAAAGGTGAAGCTCTCATCCAGGAACAAAAATTGTTATTTCTAACACCTGCTATAAGAATATCAATATATTTCTTACACTTTTGGTTTTGATAGTATTCTTTTTTCTGACACTCTTGTTGTGTTTGTATTTGACATCAATGTGCTTTTAGTTTTAATAAATGTTAAAGAAGAACATGAATCGAGTGATTTCTCAACCGTATATTAAAGTTAAGATGAAATTTTATTGTAATAGTTTAGATGCAAGCCCCATGATTTTTCGTTCTGAAATTAAATTTCATAAAAAAACTATATATAGTTTAGAATCTAATTTAAATTTTTATTAATTTCCAAATTTTTATCTTAATTTAGCCCAATTTTTCCATATCCAAATCCCATTTTTTATTTAAATAATTCTACAAGCACTCCATAAAATTGCTGGTCTCAGCATTTTCTCACGTTCCGACTGAAGAGATAAAATTCTTTAATGCCTATTCCTTCAACATTCTTTTAAAAATACCTAAGATTCCCGTTCCTAAATCGACACTTATCAAAGAAATCCCTATCAAAATGCTATAATAAAATCACTGAAGGGGAAAATTTTGGTTTCTTCTGCTCCTGTGTCACGATGTAGCCTGACGTATTTCTTACCACTTATTCTTTGTACGCACATTATGCCTCCAGTGGTAAAATAAACAAAACTTTAAAATTTCAAAAGTTTCTTCTATTCGGCCATGTAACTGCTAAAATATATTTACATATATGCAATTTTGTGATCAATAATTTGTATTAAATCATAGCAGTTTGAAATTTTTATGAAAAAAAATCAACAAATTCTATCGATGTGTTGATCTAGACATCAGCAGAATTTTTACATTATGTCGATATCGGCAAAATAATTGGGCCTGAATTTTAGGCATAGCTGTTTACGGCATATGAGCTTTCTTTAAAATTATACGTCAACATAAATTTTTAATGCTTTTTCTTCTTTAGATCTTAATTATTCTTCGCGTAAAAATATATCGCAGTGAGAGTTAAAGATGGTTTGAAAGACGTTCTACATAACATTTCACACACACACACAAAGTAAATTACTTTTCTCTTAACGAACAACATTAAATATGGGGAGGCGATTAAAATGTTTCGAGGTTGTTACTGTTATAGCAATGTTTTAAATATATGAATTTCGGCATAGAAAGGAAGGCGGTCAACAAATAGAAATGAAAAAGGTTGCGATTCCATTTTATTTCGCCAAAGATAAAAATAATGACGGAAATTAAGTGCAAGTGCATAAACAATGGAAGAAGATTTCATAAGAACAATAAATTGTATCAAGAATTTTTCAGTTTTTTTCCAATTCTTCTAGATTCTAATTAATCATTGATTTTTAAAAGAATATTTTGCAATATAATAAGACATTTCTAAAATTCATTTTACACAATGCCGAATTTGGGTACAAAAACTCCGAGCAATTCTCTACGTGAAGAACAAGCTAGACTGATTCAGTAAAAATAATTTTTCAGTGATGTCTTTTCTATTGCTGGTAAATCGCTATAACGAGGTGAGAAAATTAAATGTAAAGAAAGAAAACTATTTATAGGAAATCATAGCTAAACTCCTTCGAATAAAACATATATCAAGCGATCTGAAATATTAATAATCTTCTCTAAAGGTTGCTCTTAACAATATTATATTATATATAAGGAATATATAAATACTTAAAATATAAAACCAAACACATATTCATGTTGAATGGATTTAATTCTAGTTCTTCATATACTATATTACATATACCTATATACATATACTGAGATATGAAACAATGTTATCTGACATTATCATTCCACACTTTCAAAATTCCTTTCGTTCAACACCAAATTTGGATAAAAAATGCCAAATAATCCTCTACGTGAAGAACAAGCGAACTAATTCAGTAAAGTCATATCATATCACTGACTCTCCGACCCACCCGAAGGCACACTGATAAATTGATAAATAATACTGAATGACCGGACCATCGCAATAGCAATACTGGCGGGAACTGTGATTGAGTCTTACGGGGCCATCACCGGCCACGGTACAACACTTCCCTAAGGAAGTACATCCCGTCATCGATGAGAGAAGCCAGATCCCCCACCTTTTTGAGTACCCACTAGGGTGGCGAATACCAACCACTATGCTTAAAGCTTCTCATCCTCATTTCGAGGTTCCCCCTGAGGGGAGGGTTCTAATTCAGCAAAAAGGATTTTTAACCAATGTCTTTTCTATTGCTAATAAATCGCCATAACCAGGAGAGATAACTGAATGTTAAAAAAAACAATTTTCAGCAATTATAACTAAAATTATTCAAATAAAGCAGAAGTCATAACAAGCCACTTGAAGCATTAATAATAGTCTCCAAAAGGCTATTCTTACATATATATATATATAATGTAGGAACAAATTATTAATAATTAAAATATAAAGCCAAACACACATATTCATGCTAAATGCATTTAATTCTAGCTCTTTATATATTACTGATATCTGAAACAATGCTACCTGACGTCATAATTTCCTATTTACAAATCTATCGTACTCTAAACAGATACAACTTCAATAACCTCATTTGAACGACTAAATCTGCTGTCTGCAACAAAAATCAATCCACTGCTCGCAACCTCTTAAATCCCTCTTCTTCAGCATATTGGGCCTGAAGCTCAATTACGAACAAATCAATGAAACTTTATAATTAGAATATTGGTATTTGCTGTTCCTTTGTCTTTTTCACGCTTTACGCCCTGTAAACATTGATTGCACAACGCACGGAGTATTGAAAAATGTTGCAAATGAAACTTGGACTATGAATTTGAGATTAATTATTGACTGGCTGGAAAAAAATACCTTGAGTATCGATTAGACATTCATGGGCGTTCGTTTTCTAATGCATTTCTTTTTACTTGTAATTTTTCTTTAGTCGATGATGATTGTACACGTGTTATAATGGTATTTGGAATGAAAAAAATTAAGCAAATTTATGGATCTGAAAAAAGAGAGTATCAGAATCGATTAACGTTTCTGAAACTCATTTTTTACTTTCTCATGTATGAAATACAGAGAAAGTGTTGCAATCTAGAAAAATTCGAACTCCAGATTTTGACGAATATCCACTTCTCAGACTTCTCTGAGTTCGAAAAACACTTTTTTGACTCTATGTCTGTAAGTCTATCTGTGAATATAACACAAAAATTCTTTGAAATTTGATAAATGGACTTTAGACCAAATATGTAGATTTCTGTCAAATTTCAAACAAAATCCATTCATGTTTGTTTGGAAGTTCAAATACAAAGAACTCCATAGCCACAAACCTTAAAGAGCTAGACAGATACAATTTGGTGCATAGATTTACAATTTAAAATTTAGGTTATTTTAAATTTTGAATCAAATCTACCGAAAAGTTGAACGTCTGTCAGTCTACATTTTTGTCTGTATATAAATAAAATAATTCATAAATATAATGATATTAAAGAGCTTACATTGCGTATATGAACTTGTTGCAACTGTATTTTGTTATCAAGATTTAATTTTGATCAGTGGGAAAAAAGTCTTCCAAAATACATATCCAAAAATAGATTTAATAAAAAAATTAGATTCTTGCCAATATATAAGTATCCATAAATATTCTATCTTTTGTAAACATTGTTCACCAATGCCATGCAAAGTATTTGTGCTCTCACCAAAGGACCCATAAATTTATGTAGTGCGGGAGAGAATAAGAACTTTTCTGGAAAATATACGACAAAGTTTCAGGGACACCACTCCCATTGGTTCAATAAACTACTGGAACATTTTAAATTATACAATCTCTTATTTAAGTTTCTTTACATTAAAATACAGAGACATCTATATGATCCTTGAAATATGTTAATGATATTAATATTAAAAATTAAAGTCATCTTTACGGTTTCATTTTTTGAAGCACTTAGCCCATATTCTCTAGAAAGAAGCTATAAAGAACATGGCAGAACATATAAAAACAGTGCATTTCTGCATTTGTAATAATAAAATTTATTCATTAATATGTGTATCCATAACTTAAGGGAAATTGTCACGAAGCCAAATTTATATATCTTCAGCAATTACTCTTTTCATGGGATAAGTTCATCAAATGGATTCAATTATTTTCCCTATTTAAAATATCATATCGGAAATATCTAACTTGAAATATTCTGATACTCATATTCCTCAACAGATACCGAATTCAAGAAATTATTCAGCATCTATGACTTTATCATATTTCTTTTACACGGTTAATAAGGAAATCGACGAATATAATTAGACTCCAATAATATGGATAAACCCCCGTTACTCAAATTATTCTGAATTTTAAACCCCTAAAGCATATAAAGTGACCTCTCCAATTAAGATAAATTATTTGATATATATGCTAGATTATGCAGTAGCATGTCGATAATATGATTTTTTGAAACATGTAATGAAACACGACCCATTTTCCTACATTTTTTAACGTACAAATAATGTATATTCACTGATATCTAAATGTTTAGTTATAAATACACTTTTCTCAAATATTTAAAATAACTATCACTAATAGTTCAAAAATTTATATTCTTTTCTTTCTGATTAATTCAAGATACGTTGGGTGCCTCTAAAATAAATTTCAAAGCCAGCAGGAGTGGTCTCGCCGAAACTTTCTTGTAGGATCTCGAATAAAGGTTTATTATCTCCCGCATTAAATCGCAGAGCTTGGAAAAAGCCATGGACACTACGAGTGATGAGATTTTTACTATCATAGTCCTTTATATGAGAATTACATGCTTCATAATAAAACAAATATAACCGAATATGTAATTTGGAAGACTCTTTTTTTATCAACTAAAGCCAAAATTTGCTTCAAAGCTATAATCAAAGTCATGAAACTACACTTTCATTTATGTTTTTCAGTTATCATGTTTATATGCATGTGAAAATATAGACTAGTAGACGGCTAACCCTCCAGAAAATTTGATACGAATCTATACCTTAACTACTAAAACTGAATACCAAATTTCATTTACCTAAGTTATGGCATTTTTGGCCGGCGTCCTGACATAGGAGTAGCGCGTCTTCCCCGTGACATGGGCATCCTGGGTTCGAGTCCCGGTTCGGGCATGGTTGTTCTTCCTGTTCTATCTGTGAGATGTGTGAATGTGCCCCCCTGTAAAAAGGGGTTGTGCAAGCTAATGTGATGCGTGAGTAGCTAAGACGCACTCTTGGCCCTAGTTGGCGCTACTAAAACAAGAGACGCTCCATTGGCTTAAAATCACTGACTTCGTCAGAGAGCTTGTCCAGGGCAAGTGCCATTATAAACAACAAGAACAACAATGGCATTTTTGAGTTACAAAATTCTCATACAAGAAAAATTACAGCTCTTAGGCAGATTTGCTTTGAAATTTGATATAAAACTGCATTTCGGCTGCAAAATTTGAGTGCAAAGTTTTATCTATCTTGTTCTCTAAATTGAGAAGTTAAGTAGTATCATATTCCCTTGTACTCGAACAACTGGATAGACAAACTTCCTCTGAAGGGATTTCGTTTGTGGCAAAACAAAAGCAATTGCTCGTGTTTCGTAGCTGTTATCTGGATTATAAGCTTTCACCACAGTACTCTACCTCCAGTGAGTCGTAAGTGAGACGAACGATATGGCTGTTGAGTGGTGATGTTTTAGCTGTTGAGTCTAATGTGCCTGTACCCATTTGAGTAGCGCTAAGCGTTTTGGCGAGCGTGTGTGAGTTTGCTCCTGTTGCGTCAAGTAAGTCTGACGACTTTTGGGTTGCTGTGGGTACATGGCACCACAACAGCTGTACGAAGGTTCATCGTCCGAGGTCACTAATGTGGCGGTTCGTGATGAGCGAGGATAGAACCTGGGACCTTGTGGTTCGCAGCCGAATAACAAGACCATAAGCAATTGTCCATGTTTCGTAGCTATTATCTATCTTATAAGCTTTCACCACACGTTCAAAATATGATAAAAATCGACACATTTTTGTGAGAAAAATACACACCAATTTTCATCCACATAGATCAGAATGTTAAGAGTTATCGAGTTCATAAAAAGACAAACAAAAATAAAAAAAAGTGCTTTTCAGCCTCAGGGAAATTTGAAATGTGAGGATTCATCTAAACCTTTTTCGACAATCACAATACTTTGTCCTCATATATCTGGTATAAATGAGTAAAAATCAGCATCTTAACGTTTTTATTGTTAACGTTTAAGTTTAGGAATTTTATTCTTTGCAGAATATGCTCATGATCGATAGATATCATTTAAATGAGCAATAAAGATGAATAATCGTCTGAGATATTGCTGGATGATTCAAGCAAGCCATCTTAAGCTTAAGTCCTCTAATTCTAAAGAGTGTTTGATAGTACACAGATTCTGGAATCCGATTCTTAATTCATCAAATGAATCCTCATTTCATCAATAAGATTGACTAAGACTGCTCAAGAACTGTAATTTTTTAGATGTCTCATAGGCTCAAATACAGATTGGCATAAAACGTAAAAGAAATAAAACTTTCAGAACTTCGCTACTGAGATTGGAATAACATTTTCTTGACAAACAATGACGGTCTCAAGCAAATCATCTCAAGTGGCCACTCAGTAATAAAAAATATCTGGTAATATCCAGATTATAGAATCAAATTCTAACTGTAGACATAATATCAAGAAGAGCGTTTAAGTTTGCTGAAAGACTATGATGACTCATACTATTTTCCAGATGATTCATACTTGGCCTTAAATAGTGCGTGCCACAAGGAAATAACACTTTCAGAAACTCGCTGTTAGTGATCGGAACAACATTTTTCTTGGAAGCCGGATGTTTAAAGTAACTCATTTCGAGCAGAAGTCACTCGATAATTAAGAAAGTCTGGTAATAGTCAGATTGTCTAATAAATTCTTAACTGTTGGTGCATCATTAAGAAGATAGTTGCCCAGGAACTATAACATATATAGATGACATATACGAGGAATTAAATTAAGGAATAATTTAAGGACTTCGTTGCTGCATCCGGAGAAACTCCGTTTATACAACTGAGTAGGTCGTTTCAAGCTCGGAAACCAATGGTATCCGCATTCTCCAGCACATCGCAGAAAGCAGCCAAGAACAGCAGTTTTAATCAAAAGCAAGAATGGGGTCTTTTTCTCTTCTCCTATCTCTATCAGACTCTTTAATATCACAAAGAAATTCAATTGATAGTAAAGAACAAATATCAATTACAAGCACACACACACAAAAAAAAGATTACTCCCCAAAATAATGCATATCTAAAAATTGTAAATAGTAAAAATTCAAATTTGATTTTAAGTAACTGATGGTTACTTAAATGGCTATTTATTATTTGAGGGTTACTTAGATGGTTACTTATTATTTGATGGTTGCTTATTATTTATTTCCCGATACCATTAATGAAATTAAGATTTTTTAAAACTCAAATAAATATGAAATGGTGATATTTCATTACAACCAGCATTTTTATTCGAAATTTCTTATAAATTAAGTTCGTTCTCTCGCATTTCATGATACTTCAGGGGTCGACAACAACAAGTTTATTTCCAGATTTCTTCAGACAAAATTTTGAAATAAATATATCAGGTCATTTTTTCCCCATTAAAATGAGATTGTTATCCCAATCGAGTTATGAGAGCTAAATTTAATTTATGTAGTTAAATAAAAAACCTTATTTAAATCAAAATTAGAGGAAATTTAAGTATATAAATTTTATTTTTTTAAATAGCGTTTAAAATTTATCATCCATCTTATCGAATAAGGGATCCTATATGTATTAAAGATATGAACGACGTTCTCTGATTTTCATAGATAATTAACAAGTTTTGATAAATTTTAGAATAATTTTTTAAATAAAATTTCAGATAAATATATCTAATATAATATAGAATAAATAAGGAAGATATTGATAAAAGTTAACGGTATTGTTCAATTTTTCAATAGAAATTCAAGAATATAGTGTGCATATAGGGGTTCTTCCATCAATGAATATTGTTTTATCAGTATTAACTGTTAGTTGTATATGTTGTCATTGCTTTATTTATATTAATTATTGTCTTGAAAAATCTCAATTTCTGTGGATTTTTGGGTCATGAGGAGTCAATACTTGAATATTTGGGTGTAAAATCATATCCCTCGCAGAAAAAAAAAAAAACAAAAAAACGAGTTTTAATTTCTGTCTGAGTGTAACCCTTTATAAAGTCTTCAGACCGGATTCTTCAGTTCCTTTTTATTCCATTTAGCTTTCAAATTAAATATTTATTTATTTCTAATTTGGATAAGTTCATTTGTATTTTAGATGTAGGAGAATTAGCCCGCTCTAAATACAATATATCTTTGTTTCTTTTAATAATTTTGACTCAGAAATTATTTACTTTTAAGTTAGCTTCATAAAAATGCTTTAATTTTTGATAGGTAATTTCTTATGTGTGTTTACTCTAAATTGTTTAACTGTTTTGCATTTTTCATAATAAAATAAGGTAATACCTTCACTTTCTAGAATATGCTATTTTATAGATTCAATTAAAAATTCATTAAAATATATGTTGATTATGAGTAATTTCTATGTCGAATTATGTCGAACTATTATCGAATTATCGAATTATTATTACGAATATTAGGTAGGTATTATTACGAAATATGTCTTCAAATACCATAAGAAGCACAGGCTCAAAGATTGAAAAATTAATTCAGAGCGATAAACTGCAAACCAAAATCATAAAAAATATATTTCAAAGTATGCTTTTCCAAAATCCAGCGATTAATTTTTAATTAAATATTTTTGATACGCCATTTAATGAAAGGAGAAAAATTGGAAACTAAAATGCAAAGGATAGGAAAGTATACCAAATTTAATTATAAAATAAATCAAAGTATTCATCATTCAATAATTTCCAAAGATTGTCTTACATTTAAGTAGAAGTATTTTTGCCAGCGAATCAACTACTAAAATTTTTCATATAAAATTTTCAAAATTTTGTTTCTCATTTTAACTTTCAAATAGTTTTATCATTGAGAATTCTCACGTTTTCTGTTCACCATTCTTCATAAAGTATTCATGCTCAAATATAGAAAGCTCTTTCTAAGATTTCTTTTTAAGATTTCCATTTTTTTAAAGCTTTTTCCCCTTTCTCATTCTTTATCTTTGTGCACAGCCGAATAAAGAAAGCAATGGAAACTGAAATACTGGAAATTGAATGAATTCAGCTTTTTGAGCTCTTTGAATTATTAAATGCCTTTTTCTTTCTTTTAAGTACCGCGTTTCCATTTCTGACGTATGTTTTTAAAAACGAAGAAAGAAAGATAAAGAAAAAAGAGAATTAGGTAGAGCTTTAAATTTTTAAATAACGAAGAACTAAAAGCGCGGAGGACGTCTTGGGAATTAAGACTAGTGTTTTTAGTTTTTCCTAAATAGGAAGCGATGCTGCTGCATTTATAACTTGATAAAGATGTAACAACTGTTCTTTATCATAAAGAAATGTGTTTGTAGATCTTTTTCCAGAGCTATATTGATTGTTTAAGCTATAAAATTGTAAAAAATGCATCCGTTTTAAATAACATTATCTTTCAAATGTAATAAAGATGCTTTTACACTTTTGAAAAAAAAAGCAATAGATGAAGAGAGTTAGATTCAAAGAAGGAAAGGGAAAGTATAGAAAGTTGCGTTTAGACGGCTTACTTAATAAACAAAGGCATCATTTTAACCGATATATGTTAAAAATTTGTAAAACTGAGAATCAAAAAATAATTTTAAATAATCATATTAAATTGAATGAGTGATATTTAATAGATTGTATTTTTTGGAATGCTCGACTATGTCTTCTTGTATTAAGAATTTATTATCACAGCATTTATTTGATTATTCAACCTGAATTCCGCTTATTTACAGAGTGTCAAAATTTCCCTTTTACTTACCTTTTATATGTAGTATAAAAAAAGTATAGTAACTGTCAAAAAATACGTGAGAGAAAAATAAATACTAGAGTTTTTTACGAATCTCCAAGTTTTAGACGTCCCTGACTTTCTGCCTGTGACAAAGATAACTCAAAAACACTTTGAGCTAGAAAATTGAAATTTGATAGAATTTGCAGATTTCTATCAAATTTTGAGTAAAATCTGTACAGAAGTCCGTCTATCCCAATATAAGTTAACAAGATATTTATAAAACGAAGACAGCTACACAGATAAACTTCATATTTAACTTCTATAGTATAGACATCTGTCAAAATTTAAGCCAAATCCAATAAAAGGTTGACTGCCTGTCGGTCTGTATTTTCAGAAAAAAGTGAACGCAATAATTAAAAAACGCCATAATTTGAATATATCAAATTCGATGCAGGATTTCGTGACTAGACTTTTGTATCCAATTTTTTCCCAGTAGGATTTGATGCAGAATTTCGTGACGCAGCTTTGCATCAAATTTTTGCTTTAATCGTATGAGGAAATCGTGTCTAAAACATCAATTGGACTTTTGGATATTATTAATGCATGTCAGGGATTTATTTTAAATAGCTCGCCAAGGATGACAGCACAGTTTTATTAAAAATGCTAAATTCACTCCAAAAGTTAATATTTCTAAATTATTGTACGCTAGTATCATGTAAGGAGTCCTCCGGCATTACAACTTCATAAGAGAATATGCGAGAAAGTTTTTGGGAGACGACTCGTTGGTTTTTCTTATTTCTCAAAAATTTTATAACGTGACTTGGCTTTAGCAATGCTTATTCTATATATTATAAAGTAAATGCCGAAGCGTATGATAGCCATGCTTTTTCATTTTTTGAACTATAGAATTAATATTTGCTTAAAACATTTTAATGAATTAAAATTAGTAATGAAGCTTTTCTGTATTTTGATTTGAAGAAATAAATTTTTCACAGCAGCTTTGATTTCCGAGAGGAAAAAATATCTCTTTAGAAAATATTTAGATTTGCTTTGCCTTATTTTACAACGGGTATCCCCCCCCTCCCGAATTATAAGAAAACAAATTTTCAACTAATTCATTATAAAATCTGTCTCAAATAAACAAAAAAAAAAAACATATCTAGTCAACTGTAATAGATTTAATTTTTTACTTAGGTTATTATGTTCTGCATTCTGTTTAGTTAGAAATTGTATGCGATAATTCAGAAAAGTGACGTTAATACATTTTAAAAGTTTTGAAACATATTTTGTTACGGGAGAAAAAATGCGAATATAACCTGCCCCTTTCTCTGTGCAACTTTGCAAATTGCCATCGTTCAAAGAAAGGTAATATTTCGGTTAATCATCTTCCCTAATGACTTTTCCATTGCACTTTTTTGGAATGTAAGAATCGAGGCTCCTTAAAGAGCATCGAAGACTAGATCAAGGGTATAAGATGACTATAAAAGCAAAAAATTTGTTGTTTTGATAAATCGTTTGACTCCTGGAAGGATCTATTAATTGATGTTATATTGTGATGGAGTACCCACGGTTTGGCAATTTATTCAACTTTAACTTTTAACTGTTTGTAACTATTGCTTTAAATAATATTCAAGGCTACCATTTTTATTGCATTATGAGCTATGCATTTGGATTTGGCTTATTGATCACATGGTATTACTTTCAAGTAGTTCCGCAGGAAATTGTATAATTTATTGCATCTAGGTAACATTTTTAAATTATGGAGTTTTTCTGAATGTAGAAGTATTTCAATTTTACAACATAGGCAGATAAATTGTACTATTTTTTGAGAATATTCTTATAGAATTTAAATGTGATCGTGAAGTATTTAATTTTTCTTAGCTAAATCTAAAGTTTATGGATTGGGTTGTTTGCTTTTGTTGGAAAAGAGACGAGCTTGAGTATACAATATCATACACGTAGATAAAAGAATAAATTATGTTTAACACTAGAAGAGTGGCTTTTTTTATTTTTACTCATACAAATAATTAGAAAAAATCATGAATGAACGAAAAAATCCCCAAAGAATAAGCAAGGGAATTGCTAAGTTCGTTTACTGTAAAAATGACTGATGCCGTCTTTCTAGAGCTAAAAGTTTTGAAAGGAAAAGTGTGTTGATTCAGTCTAAAGACCACTAGGTTTTACTATTTAGAAAGGATAAATGAAAATATTAAATGTTTAAGTATACAAAATAAATAATGAAATGAAGCTAATATTTTGTTGAGTCTGTTCCTAAGATTGAAATATTATACAAGAGCGATGAAATTATATTTATTTCAGATATTTTCGCCTCATATATGAAACCTTTTCCCACCTATCATTCAGAGAGAGGTTCTGTATTTTTTTTTATCTATACTGTCCTGACTTGACTTATTTTATTTCTAACTACCTACATTTTTCTCCACTAGTGACTTATGGGATACGACATGGAATTGATGAGGAATCCTATTAAACGAAAAGCGGTTAGAGGCTCCATTCTATAGATTTGCTCTAAATCAACACTACTCTAAAAAAATCTTGATAAATCGATGAATAATTTAGCAAAGACTAACTCATCATGGTTGAATTAGTTAGTGGAGTGTTTTCTCTTTTTAATCTTAGCCAATCTTAAATTTAGGCCATTTATCTGAAAGTTGTTGAGAAAGGCAAAATATTCAGATTTCTACTTCAGGTGCTACATAAGTATCTCAAAGTTGATATATTTGGGGTATCTTTGATCCTCATAAGATATTCCAAATTTCCTTTGTCATGGACTTCTGACTCGTGAAATTACCAAGATAGACTAGACAACATGGGACTAGAAATCGCATTCCTGTATTTCCGATTCAGATCTAACTGAAAGGTAGGGGGATTTCTGAAATCGGGGCATTCAGAAATCACAGATGCATTAAATCCCTTTTTACTCACTGAGATAAGGAATTATATAGTTCTTGACTTATCCTTTACTAAAAACGATATCCTGGGATGAGTTTAATTATCATGTGGAGTTTATACCCAACGTCTAATGGTAAAGTTTTATTTTTGGATTGGGAGGTTTCAAGTACAAGATCCGATTCCATCTAAAAGATCCATCATGTACGGGATACTAAAGTACATTAAAACTGAAGTCATGAGATTCAAATCCTTCTATTGGCCGGCGAATAAAAATATCATACAGAGTTGGAATATATCATACAGAGTTTCCACCAGGTGGACTTATGGTAAGATCTCAGTTCCTGAACAGGCGTGTTCTGGTTTGAGATCAGATTCAATATAAAAGATCCTACATGTATACGATGTGGAACATTTTAAAATTGACCTCAAGAGTAGTAGGTCCTTCCACTAGTGTTGTGTGGAAAAGTGAAGAGGAACATATTGGCTAAGAGTTCATCTTCGCTATATAACCACTATTTCCACATATAAAACTTGTATTAACCAAATGCAACTTAAAGGCCTGCCCAAGTTTTGTATTGTATAAGACCTGTCAAAAGTGATTGCCCTTGTATTGAGTCAAAGCTGGACATTAATGTAACTAATCTACTAATTTTAAAAAACCGCCTGATTACGATTTAAATTTTATTTCAGAAGTTCCTTTTTATCTAATATTTATTTTACTGGTGAAGTAGATGTCTTGGTACAGATAAAGACAATGCATTCAAAAATGCTTTTAAAATTTTCTTCAAAACCGGGGAAGCAGATTTTGTGAAATCTTTCAAATAAAGGAGTATTCCCCTCCTGCTTTTCTAAAAGGGGTTTGGCTTAAAACCAGGGGTCAGAGGGAAGAAATCTGGAAGAAGAAAAGAAACAGACTGAGAAAAGAACAGACAACCACGGAACGCACGACTTCGCTTCGGGTTATAAATCTTCTTCAGAAATCCCGTTTTTCCCACGGGATGCCCGGGATCTAAAAAAAAGAAAAAAAAAGAGGAAAACGAAATACCATAAAGAGAAGAAAAAAATGTATCAAACTTAGAACCGAGACTTATTCTTTCACTTCGCGTTTGTATATCACAACGAGGTTCTTTCTTGAAATTTTTTAAAGTATTTTTATTTAAGATTCAAAACGAAAATAAAAAACAATCCAGCTTTTTCTTCATGGTCCTAGTCTTAAAAACCTGGAGGAAGACCTTATCTTTCTCTTTAAGCAGCTTTATATTTTATCCTATTTAGTTTTTTTTTTATTCCCATTTTTTTTTGTTTCTCAAAAGAGAATCTTTTAGCGCGTTATTCGAGAGACGGTCTAAATATTTAAGGAGCCGGGGGGAGGATAGGGAAAATACCACGGGAGGGGAGGAAAAATTCTAAGATTATTCTTGATGTTAATAGAATTTCATAAAACATAGATGAGTCAATGCGAATACATTTTCTTTTTAATAAGTACAAGTCGTCTCCATCCTTTACAGGATTACTTCTGACAAAAAAAATGTGAAGGTGCAATTTTATCAAACATAAATTCTTTATGTTATTATGTACTTATATTATTGTGTTTTGAAATTGCTTCGGATGCATACAGGGAAGATCTATGGAAAGAAATATCTCTAAATTTAGTAGAAGGGCTAATGAAGACAAGGGAACTGAGATTTGATAAAAGATATAATCTCAAAATTCTATGACAGGAGTATCTTGGGTATACGTAATTTGAACTTAGCCAACACTTCTAAATTTTATGACAACAGGCATACTGATTAGTTTTAATATTTTGCAATTCCAAATGGGAGTATCTAGCTCATTTAAATCTTTTCATGAATGGACATTCAACATACATTGATTGATATAACAGTCTATTGGTGCAACAGTTAAGCCATCATTAAAAAGGATTTTAAAATAATTGTAACGTTTTGTATTGATTTCCCCTTCATTTTCTGAATCTAATGCAATGCATATTTTCTCTATATACTTGTTTGAAGTCCAATTTCCAACTTTAGGGGATCCCAAATTGACGTTTTTCATGTTAACTTAACACAGAGGATGTTGAACGCTGTTGGTGAATCATATTTGGCTTCAGGTGTTGTTGTATACAGGATGTAATGTGGTCACTTTGAAAGAGGTAAGTATCAAAGTACTTAAAATCAGCATTAACGTGCCAAAGACTGACGCCAATATTTGGCAACTATTTATATTATTTTGATACTTTGTTACCAGCATTTAGCTTGGCGATGACCGCACCATCCTTCCAGAGTTAATACGCCAGTATCTTGCCTGTTGTAATGCTATATATGACGTTGTCTCCATTTGACGAACTATGTAGAGATTGATGATTGAAAGAGCCAAAGTTTTAGTTTAACGACGAATGTCGCCGTCTTCCAGCATTAAAGCGCTAATATTTGGCTACTATGTTTGGTTTCGATTTATACTATGCTACGGACGTCGATAGCAATTATTAACGATTTTGTAGTGCTTGATGACAACTATCACCAACATTTTTGTTTAAAGACGATTGGTTCCGTGCTAATTTAAAAGGCACCGATACTAACAATGGAGAAATAAATTTATTGAATAAATTTCCGATCATGCACAAAATTTTCATTTATAATCACTTTGTTTATTTATATTTTAACTTTGTACATAGAAGCAACTTTATGCATTTAAATATTAATGTTAGTTCATTCTACCGCTTATAAAAATTGATAGATTGGTATGTCGATTTAAAAAAAAACTGTTAAAAACTCAAGGTTAACGACTAGACCTTAAAGATAGCAAATAGATAAAATGATCCTTGATCCGAGCCAATGAAATTTACACGAAATCGCGCGTCATCATGACGCCAGGAAGAAAAAAAACCCAACGGATTTGGCGGTAAACATGAGTATATGGTATTATTAAACTGAAAGAAGTGCATATCTTTCAATAAATACTTTGCATAATTACAAGACAAACAAAAGTATATGCCAAAAAACATAAAGATGCTTCATTTTTGTGGCCAAGATACTTAAAAGTATTCAATTTTTACAGCACTCTTTTTATAGTAAGCTCACAAAATTGAAATTAAAGGTAAAATTGAATTTTAGTGTGCCCCATGCTGTGCCAACAATACCAAGTCGCCAATAAAGATGGCGTAAAAAATAAACAAATACTTCCGCTGAACAGTTACTGTTATCATTCCGGCCATATAATTAGGACTTTTTAATGATAAGTATTGTTTTTTTAAGACTACCCGCTGCCTTCTACAGATGCCGAAGGCATCTATAGAAGGCACCGGTCAGAATTTTTTAACTTTAAAAAAACATCCTACGGCTTCGCTAGCAGCGGGAGCGGGAACCTAGTAGCTTTGCTAGCACATTGAACATAAGGATTGTGTGGACAACATGAACAGTACATAACCAAAAGAAAAGAAAGAGCTGAGGAAGAAGCAATCGGAACATTCTCCATACAAAATTTCAAATAAACATCCTTTTCACAACTTCATCAACTCGTAAAAAATATATTCCACTCACCCTTCATTCATTCTGCCAGTTCCGATTTCAGTAATTGTTAATAATTTGAGAATCCTTTTTAATATATTAATGGTTCGTTACTGCTACTGCTATTCTTTCCTAAACTCATTTTCTCAAAGTATGGCAGCATTTATTCTAAAAGTAGTCTAACATTTTAAGTTAAAACTTATAAACTTAAAAAAAATTATTATAAACTTTACGATATAGAGCCAAAAATTATCCACATTTTCAGTTATATACACTAAAAATTTCAGCTAAGCCAAAATTAATTGATGATTTGGTTGACATGGGTGATAAATCTAAAGCCTATTATTTCGCTTGGGCAGAATTTTTGCAGCATCATATTTTTCATATAAATAATGCCATAAATTTCATATAAAATACCATTATTATTTAATCAGTTCAATAATACAGTATACTCATTCCCATTATGACTTAATAATGTTCACAACCAAGCCTTCTGTTTGTTTTTCTCGTATTTTTTTTCTTTCTGATGTCATGATGACGCGCGATTTCGAGTGAATTTCATTGGCTCGGATCAAGGATCATTTCATCCATTTGCTATCTTTAAGGTCTAGTAGGTTAACGCTATACAATATTATTATATCGGGGTTGAAATGTTCATATGTTACATTTAAGATTTGAATTTCCGTATCAATATTTAAGTTCTCCCTCTACCTGGAGAATCATTAATAGTTATTGGTTGGTTAACGTCAAATTGCTAATGATGGTCAATACCTATTTATGATTCCGTCCGTGAGACGCTCGCAATTGGGCCTAATGGGACCTATGTTAGAATTTTGCTTTAAAAATAAAACTAGTGAGCTAATGAATGAATTAAAATCTAAGAATAAAATTAATACAAAATATATTTTATTAGTAATAAAATATTCAAATCATTTTTTTCTAAATATAAATTTTGTAAAAGATTTTTTTTCTTTTTTAAAAAATAATTTAAATTGGCATTTAAATTATTTTCTTTCTACTAATCATTATTCTCCATCCTTTCTACCCACACAATTTAATAACAGACAAGGAATACAAACAATACTGAGGAAAGCAGATAGCTCAAAGCAAACGATATTTTTAGAAGCGAATGCTTTCAATTTTACGGATAATTATTTCAGGTCTACTTTAATTTTGAAGCTTTTAATCACAATCAATTAGATCTGCCAATTTGACTTTTTAAAAAATTACAGTTTCAGATAACCCTCCATTATCTAAAGTAAAAAAAAAAACCCCGCATGGAGGACTTCCTTATTAATTATAATCCATCATCATCTGTTTTTTCCTAAAAAGAAAAAAAATCTTTCCAGTGATAACAGTTAAAAATTAGACGAAAATCGATCCGTTTCTTGGAGGGCATAAAAGCTTAATCCTTTCCTTCATAGTTTCATTTAGGGAGCGTGCATTTGACATAATTAAATATTTATGTCTGAGCTTAAGTAGATATAATGAATCACAGCTTGTTTTTTATACTTTTTTTTTACTCAAAAGAATAGTGTGAGTTTGTAGCAGTGTTTAATATTTTGTCGTACTTTTTCTTGGGTAAAAATTCTTTCAGCTTGTTGGTAATACTTTCGATGATAATGATTAGAAATGTGAGAAGATGAAGGCGTTTTTGCCATTTATCAGTTTGGCTTGTCTATTGCTGCTTTTCTTACAATTTTTTTTTTAATTGCATTACCAAGAAAGAAGGTTGAAAGCTAGATGACATTTTGCAGGTTTTCAAGCACTTTGGGAATTTTATTACATTGTTTTATCATTTTCCCTCAAATATTTTAGCTGTGTGGTGTTTGTAGATCCTTGTGTGACTATTTCAGGCTAAAAGTGATGAAATGAAAACACCACAAACGAATATAAAATGCCTGATTAATAAAGTATTTTTTAATAAGTGATTATAAATTGCAGCACAAAGAACATCTTGAAAGTTTTGAAAAATTTACACCAATAATTCTGGAATGCTATTAAATTGCATATTAAAATTATACATGTTACAGAAACCATGAAATGTTCAGTAGAGAGACTATAGATATCTTCATGAAAACAGACCACAATATTGGTTCAGGTGACAGGTGATGTATGATTTCACTTTCATAATTTTTAATACCCGGCTTGATAGAACAATCAATAGATTTAAGCAATTATCACTCTGGAAAATTGCATCTCTAAATGACAATAAAGAAAGGTGAAATTGCTTGAATAAAATGTTTACAAAATCATATCCAGTACTGAGTGATAATTGGACTTGCAGAAAACTATAGGATCATTGATCAAATAATGATAGATAGCCACAGCCATATTTTTACAAATGGTCTGTTACACAGGTCATATGCTTGCTAAGATGATTGAAAGAATTCAAAAGGACTGTTGAAAAAAAAACGATGTGAACGATGCTTCATGTAAATTTTTCCTTGTTATGTAAATTTTTCCTTGTCTTGTTGAATCACTTTCCTTTGATCAAAATACCTGCCATTTTAAATGACCCTTATCATTTACTTTAACTAGAAGAGGCTTGACATTATTGTTGTAACGTTTATTTATTTATTTTTTGCATTTTCCATTAACTTTGACCACTTTTGTTAATGTAGGGCACACGTAAATATTATTTGAGTTCAATGGTCAGTTTGGTTGTTGTCCTCTATTTTGCAACTTACTTTGTTTTAACATTCTACAAGAAAATTCATGGAGGATTAATTTCTGTACAGAATTCTTCTTGGCTGAATTTTATTTTCTTGAAACAGAAGAAGCAATGACTATTTTTAGAGCAATAATTCAAGAAACATCCACAATATTGGATGCTATATTATCGTTACTCCTAGCAGATGGGCGTCAATAATTTGCCTTCTTTCAAAGTTTGTGAGGTTTGACATTCTGGGCTGTAATAAAAAAAACAGTGACCAGAGCATCTCAGCAGGGTACTGATTGTATACTAATATATCATTACTTGGATTCAAAAGACAGTGGTGATAAAACTTAGGTGGCATTGCTGAGGTATCCTTTTCCAAAGCTTATTGCCAGTGAAAGATTTTTTCCCGTCATTTTGACAACCAACAGTATGTGAGGAAATATATGAAGGTGGATAAGGTAGTAATTACATTTTCATGACTTCATTTCTTTGGGCCTATTGTACCAGAAAACGACGATAGCTATCTCAATGGGTCGCACTTATGACCACCTGAGATAACTATCATTTTTGAGCCTGAGATAATGATTGATGTAAGTCATTGCGTTTATGAGTTATTGTATTTACATGCATGCGAAAATACAGACAAACAGACGGAGAACCATTTAACGGTTAAAATTTGATTATCAGTTATATTTTAGATCCAAACCTGTGAACCCAACTTTTTGAGTTTTGCAGTTTCCAGGTAAACGTTTACTCATTCAACCAACCAGCCAGATTTCCTGTGAATGAATTTCTTTTAATACTTGAAAGAAAGCTAGAAATGTAGACATAATTTCGTATGCCAAATTTCCATCTAGCTTAAAGGGTTTTTGAATTTTCATATTCACAGATAGACAGACATAAGGTCAAAAATATGTTTTTCGGATTCAAGGAATATGGAAAGGGGAAATTCACCAAAATCTCGAATTTGAATTTTTTTTCAGGATTACAATACTTCTTTTATACTTCGAATGAGAGAATGTAAAAATGGGTTTGTGGAATAAGAGTGTTCTTAAACGTAAGGATTATTCAAAATAGCGAGTGTGAATTTCTTGACGATTCTACTACTTACTTCGACTACAAGAAAATAAAAATGAAAAGAATGGTGGATATCATTAGTCTTTTATTGATTGAAAATGAAAAAGAACATCTAAAGTGGTTCGATGCAATTATTTTCGAAATTAAATTACACAAGTTTGTATCATTAACAAACTCTAATTTGATTTAATACCCTTGCCATGGTTAAAGAAATTGGATTACATAAAGTCAACGTCACAATGCTATTACATATTTATTGATGTTTCTATGCCTCTCTTAATGAAATCTATTTACACGATGTCAAAATCGCATTACTGACGTAGATCTGCATATCTTTTTTTGAAATCAGTTCGAATATTACATTTATCGTCAATTTTCTATTTCTCCTGCAAGACACACCCATGAGAAATTAAATCGGTTGCGCACAACTTAAGAAAATTACAACAACATGGATTGGCTTTGACTTCCTAATAAATATTTTTGTAGAATGTTTGTTTAAAGAAATCCACTTTTATAAATACATAACAGTTTTTCCGTTTTATGTATAAACTATTATTTTGCTATAAAGAAATTTGCTTTTACGATAAAAAAACAACTGATTTCCAAATGGATAAAGGGAAATTTTACACTAAATACTATGTTAGTGAGATACCTTTTTTAATATTTGGATACATTGATTCTAAATTTCATATAAATTAAAAAATAAATTCTTAATATATCAATAATATATAATATAGTACCAAATGGTATTATTAATTGACTTAATATATAATTAATAATAATTTGGTACTATATTATGCATTATTGATACATTAAGAATTTATCAATAATAATCTATATCTATATCTATACTTATAATAAAGCTCAATGTGTGTGTGTGTGTGTGTGTGTTGGCGCTCTACAGGCCAGACCATTTAACCTACAGCTACCAAATTTGGCACATGTATACCTTGGAGGCCGGGAATGTGCACCTGGGGGTTATTTTATCGAATTTTTAATTAGAATTTTATTTATTTAAAAATTAAGCGAAATATTGACGTGTTTCTGCTATAACTTCCGAAAATATTACCGCACAAAAAAGATTTTTACATGAAGTTAAAGATCAAAATTTTATCTTTTAAATGATACTAATGTTTTAATATTAAAATTAAATTTCTATTTTTAATGAATTTTTAAATAAATATTTTAACTATGTTTTTCAATAATTTATTTCGTAAAAAATAAAAATTGTAATTAAGCACGTTTCGCATTCATGGGAAAAAATCAGCTTTTTTCAAAGTGTTGCCATCACATTGATTAAAGCTCTAACTGAAAATAAATTAAATCTTTTTGGAAATAAAATCTGCAAAAATATAAATTTCGGCACGTGATTGTAGGAAATGAAACAAATATGAAATATTATTTTTTCTAAAAAATAAATTCAAGAAAAATTATTTTATGATCTATGAAGATATAAACAAACTTATGGCATTTATTGATGGAATAACTCATATTTTCCTTTTCAGGTTTGAATATTTTTACTTTTGTAAATGTCATCTGCGCGTGTTTTTAATTTCAGATAATTTCATTCTCCAGTCTAAATATCTGTACTTTTCTAAATATCGTCTGCTTATTAATTGCATTTTTCTCTCTTTTGTTTTTGGCAACTATTGAAATGTTATGTTTACTTTTGATGAGTTTGTTCTAGGCATTACTTTTTGTATGTGATGTTTTATTCGAGCGGATATTAAGGAGAATTCATATACCACAAGAGAAATCACAGATTTTATGGTTGTCATAGAGTTAATTTCCAATCAACTAAATCACTGACTTTTAAGAGTTAATTTCCAATCACTTAAACTGACTGCTTTATGAAGATTTGAATATCACTATTCAATAAAAAAAGGATAATTTTAGATTTTCCATCGATCGCTTCAATGAAAATACGCCAATCAGCACGCAGGTTTCTCAAGATTAATTGGCCTAAGATTATGAAAATGGTGAGTTTTTCTAAATTTTTAACATTTAAAACTTCATAAATAAGTCTTAGTTGATCGTGGGAAATAGAAACATTCATTCATTTATTTAAAATTTGGTGTGTCCAGAATATTTCTTAGAATATGATACCTTACTGCATTAAATTTAGACTTCATAATTTTAGAAATATATTTATAGGCCGGAACAAAATATTATTATTGATTTCATTTCAATCCTCTTGAAAGAAAATCTAAAAACTGAATTTTATGCTGAATCTGAGAAATTTTTGTTGAATTAGTGTTTTAGATATTACATAAACTATGAAAAATATTTTGTAAACATAAGACTTAAATACTGAGCGATTCTGTTTGCAATACTCATATTCAATGATAATAATAATTAATAAATAAGAATAAAGCTGATAAATAAAATAAAACGCTTGGTTTTATTAAAAAATATCTTAATATTAATTGCAATTTCGTCATTTACATTTTAAATTAAAGTTGAAGTTTTACCGGAAATGGCAACAAATTAGCCAAATATATATAGTAAATTGAACGAAACGATCTAAACAGTATAAGTTTGGTATGAGTATCAAAATTTGAAGATTAAAAATGTTTTGTTTGAGAATCCTTTAAGAGACCAGTTACTTAAAATATTTAATTGAAAATTGTAGCGAGCGGTAATACTGGCGAACCGACTGGTCGCCAAAGGCGGCTAGTATATAATATAACAAAATATATAATTAATAATACCAAAGTGAAAGATATAAACAAATAAAAATGTAATATAAATTAACGAAAAAAGCAGTACATATTCGTAAACGTAAAAAAATAATGGAGAAATAGTAAATGGAGAAAGTTAACTTTAAATATTTATTGGCATTTTCAAATGTACTTACCAGTTTGATGAATTAGACAGAGAAACACTTACCTAAAAAGAAAAAAAATATATATGAGTTTTATATACATGATAAGGGAATATTTTGATTTAAATTATCAAAACAATACATTTATAGTATAAATAAATAATAAAAACTTGCTACAAGAGCTCGATAAATATATCATTTATTACTCTTATATAAAAAAAATACGAGTACTCTTTAAGTGACACTCATATTTCGTAATACTCCATTTGGAAATTCAACAAAATATTGGTGTGCAGGCAGCTCAATTTAATGGTTAAAGACAGATCTAGTTTCAAGGATTTTTGTGTAAGAATGTTAAAATGAACAGATTTTAACAATGTATATAGATATCAGGCTCCAAATTTATTTTACAATCAATCTTAAAACAATTATTCATAACAATCATAAGATCTCACTTCTGCTCTGGTTTCGCATACATTTAGACACAGAAAAATGTATAAAAACCGTGTTTACTAATTGGCAAGAAAGAATTTGTTATAAATGCTGACAGGGAAATGCTATTTTTGGAAAACTTAGAACTAGACATACAAACATAATATATCATGCTATTTGGATCAGCAAGCATTTTCTAAATTATCCTGAACAGCCTCCACATCGTAAAAAGTAGAATTATAATAGTATTGGAAATCCTACTGCATAATTGTTTTAGAATTTAGTTCCAAATTTCAACTGAAGTTTGAATTTTTCATGCTTTGTTTAAATTTTGTGATTTACACTATGTTGCATGTAACTGTCGTTTACCAATGAGTTGAGTTCCTGCTTAAATTTTGGTTTGACAAGATAGCAGCATTAGAAGGTTGTACAAGACAACTGCCTGTTGTTTTGAGACAATCTAATTATTTAACAATTTACAATATTGATAGGATATAATCTTGATTATGTAATCAATAATGAAATTTACAACACTCATTTCGAACTTAGTTTAATTATTAATAGTATAGAATATATTAATAGCATAGAATTTATATATATATTTAGAAATAACAAGAAGTTTTCGGAGCCATATAACGTGTTATGCACTGGAAGAAATATAAAAAAATTTAGACATACACATTAAAGTATGCGGTTTCGATTTGTAAAAAAATACCATAAAATCATAGTACCATAAAACGCCGAGAGGCTAAATCCTCCCGCTGCAAGCGCATAATGTGTGGAAAAAGAATACATAACTACCAATGGAAACAGTAAATAGCAACACACCAAATACCAATGAAAAACATTTATTATAGCAACTTATAAATCTGGATCAAAGTAACCACCGGCCTGATGTACCAATAATTGCATGATGTACATGAGGTTTTCGATGGTGGTTCGTAGTATATCGGTATTTATTCGTCTGACATGTAACGTTATTTGATCTTTTAAAGTAGGAATGTCAGGAAATGTCCTTGATACACAACGCCTTTCAAGCAGTCTCACAATCAGAAATCATCCTCGGCCTGGTTGCGCACCAAGAATGCCTGTAGTTTCAAATCTTTCAATCCTTCTTCGTAAGTTAGTTATGGTCATCGGCCCTCTACGTGACTGTTTTATTCGTCGGTATTCACAGGCATTTTCATCCCGCTGATAAAACAGCTCAACTAATAAAGCACGTTCATGTAGTAACAACGCCATCTACGGGCGAATTCTTGCAGAATTATTTGAATTCCCGCAGCCCTTCTTTTTATCCTCGATTTCGAGTCACATCCCGTATATGCAAATTACATAATAAAATTTTCGATTGCAGTGCCAGAATGTTTCATATCGGTGTTTTTTGGTACTAATTTTTTTTCGACAAATCGAAACACTGCATACTTTAATGTGTATGATGGCCAAGTTTTGTTATATTTCGTGCAGTACATAATACGTTAGAGGACTCCGAACACCTCCTGTTATTTCTGGATCACTCTGTGTATATATATATGGCATAGAATTAAGTATTTTATAACAGTCGTAATTGAAACAAAACAACCCTCACATATTTCAATACATTTTATGCACGAGAATGGCGAAATCATTAAAGAGTTTCCATATTTATCCAAACAAGAGCGGAGTTATCTTTAGAGCGGAGTTACTTGCCTGTTATAAATTTATAATGATCTTTTTTAGGAAATATCAGTAACGCATTTCCATTGGCAACTATCATATTAGTAATATTACGGCAAAAATGAAACTAAATTTTAAGGTTTACCAATTCATAACAACAAAATCAATTTATTTTAAAATGTTTGAAAGCAACTAATATACTATAAGAAACATCAAAATAGTTGTCATACAATTAGTCGCTCATTAAGATGACATCTGGTAAATTAATGAGTCTATTCAACTCATTATTCATGAAAGTATTGCTGCAGTTTGAAAAATGTAGGTTTGCTGTGTTAAAAATTAAAAATTCGGAATCAATATTGAGTACAAATTTTTAATCTAATGCTGCTTTGTAGTAAACGAACATTTTCAGTAAAAAGACATTTTCAGTTATATTACATGGAAAACCTTGACAGAAACGAAAATTATCAACTACAGAAATAATGATCTATTTAAGGGGTTTTCTACATAACAACAAGGTACTTTACCAAATGAGAAAAATGTAAATGATTCAACACTCCGGTCTTTTCTTGCAATATAGTTCAGATAAATCAATCAATTCTTTTAAGATTATGTAAAATAAGAATGTCGAAGAATTATTTATGTTAGAAAATCACTTGAATAATGCAGCTCTAAATACTTGTAAATTTCAGGAGTCGTCACAATGACGATAGGATGAACGAAAAACCATCTTTATTTGAAAAAAAAATATTTCATAAAAATTATTGATGCAAAACATTTCAGAACGGATGAATACGCATTTTAAATTTATTTCAGGATTATTCAATTTGTAATGATGCAGGTCATTTATTTTGTAACTCAATAATACCTTTAATTTTGCGTGTATATTAAGAAAAGCAGCGCCACCTGGATTGATGAATGATAACCAAACCTGTTGCAAATTTTTAGACTTGGTAACAAGACTAAGAATGATTTGAATTGAAATTAAATAAATTACCCAAAATTCAAAAATTAAAGTTTTGTTCTAATATATTTGAAATATTTATCTAAAATATGTAACTTAAAATAACTTTTAATTATCATTTCACTGAAGAAATTTAGAAATAACTTATTGATTAGAATGTAGTTAAAACTGAATTGAAGTGAAACATTTTTAAAATCAAGATTATAAAATTCATATTTTTATATCTAAAATATTATATTTTAACACTAGAACGTCCGGGATTTCAATTATCCTTAAACGTTTGCCGGTGTCGTTTCGACATCGCGGTATAAAATAATTGTAATCACTAAATAATTGCAGGATTACTGTTCAGTAGGGTTTAGTTTTAAGACTTTTTAATATTATTTCATATCATCATATATTATGACCCTTTATATCATGCAGGATTGTATATAAAAGTTCTTACATAAAAAAACTGTAACAAAACAAATTACCTAATCTTCTAAAATGAAATAAAACAATAATATTCTTAAATATTAGTATAATAAGTATGATCGTAATACATTCGACACCGATGGACGTTCTAGTGTTAAAGATTTCCGAAATAATATCTGATTTTTTTTTAAACCAACCACCCTTTTACTTTTTACCAATTTCATTCAGTACTAAACAAACAGCTGTTCAAAATACTTTTTGACTGAAAAGATTTGACAACGGTTTGAATCAATATTTTTTTTCTTAAAAATAAATTGAAGGCTCAAAAAATCGAAAGTCATTTTATTAAAGGAAACCAACTTTTCATACTCAGGTTATATACTTGATCCAACTTTCTTGAACAATATTTAATTTTTTAAACTTTTTTTTTCCAATGTTCACACGAAATTCTTACCTTTTTCTTGGAAACAAACAAACTGCAGAAGAAAAGTTTTGTAATCTCTTTAAAACATTTCAGCTTGTTTGATCTCTAGTTTTTCGTAGTTATTTTCCGTTTTTTTTTTTTTTTCAGGAAAAAAAGATGGTAAAATTCTTTCGCCATATGAAAGAAACAAAAACTGAAATCAGAGAGAGAGAGAGAGAGAGAAAGTGAACTACAGAAAAGTAATGAAAAAAATTGCGGAATCTTTCCTAGTTTTATCGTTCTTGTCAAACGTGATCAATTTAATCCCCTAAGAAAATCTTCCTTCTCTATGAAACGAAGTAGTTTTTAAGTTTTATTCCATTTTGTTTCCAGAGAAGCTTATATTACGCCATTGTGTACGGCTATACTAAAGACTAAACTTCTTCAATGAGTTTACATTTGGAATTCTATCTCATATTTTTTAACGAGATTAATATTTAGAAATATTTCAAAATTAATCAACGTTGAAATAAAACTTACTGCACAATTTTAATACGTTTAAAGCAACACACCATTTTGAAGTTATCAGAGAGCAAATTTTGTTCAGATCTGTACATTTTAATATGTGGTTAGATAGCATTAGATCTCTTTCTTCAAATTTTCATTTTTCAACAAAATGATAGCTGGAATAAGATACTAGTAGGAGTCTCAAAATCAAACTTCTTCTTGATCGAATGGTGTGAGAGTTTCGAAAAGAGGTATGCTATCTCTGGGTTCATCCTCGTCATCTAACTGGGATTCAAAATTACGAATTCCGAGGTCCGTTCCAAAATGGAGCTGGTATTTATTTTTAATTTGAGACCGGAGATTAATGTAATTAATTAAACCGGAACTTACAACTTTGATGTATTTAACGCACTTATTTTCTATAGCCTTGGATTCAATGTGAAAGCACATCTCGAACCCAAGACTGTAGAAAACCGCTGTTTTTTTCATATAAATGTTTATCAAAGAATTGTTATAATTTAACGTTATTTTAGTGATGTACAGAATGCATTTTAAATAATTAACAAAAAAAAAGCCAAATAAATTCTCAGAATCTGATTACATGCCGCCAAAAAATTTGAGCAATTAGAGAGCGTAAATGAAATGTCACACCCATTCCTTTTTTGTTTGTTTTCTAGGCTGTCATACGTAATCGATTACGATAAACAGTCATGTTTATGTGATGAAAACTCAAAAGTATTTTTCAGTAGAAATGATTTATAACTTAAAAAGGAAATGAACCATATTCTCAGTGAAACACAAAATTCGATAATTTTTTTTCAAACTCTTTTTGACAAGTAAAAGTTTTCAATAGTTACTTCTGCAACTACAAAAATTTATTTTTGTTCAAAATAATGAGCCAAAAAATGTTCCCTGATTGTTTACATTTTCATTTCTACTCTTTAAAAAATTGTCATTTAATTGTTAAAGTTTTCCAAAACAAGTCTTCGACGATAAATTACCTGCAAAGCAAAAGTTTTTTGAAAGCTAATTATTTTAAATACAATGAAAAATTCTCATTAGTGAAATTTTGGTTTAATCACAAATAAAATATAATTTTCCCCCATTAGTAAATTAAAGTGCAGGAAAGTGTAACTTATATAAGTTTGGTAAAAAAAAGGAAACTAAATTTTTAAATTAAATTAAATTAAATTAAATTAATTTAAATTTATTTTAATTAAATTACATTTATTTTTTAATTAATTTGATTTATTTTGATTAATTAATTTTATTTTGATTATTTTATTTTAAATCTGAATAAAAATTTTATAGACTTCTAATTAACTTAATTTGTATCATGTTTATATAGACGATATTTTGAAATCGACTATTCATTCCTTTTTTTTTCGGTGCTGGGATTTTATGAATAACGGCATATTATTTTAATTCTTTCAACAAATTGGTTAATATAATTAAATTTTGAGTCCAAATGTGTAATGCTACTTGCTAAAGAATTTAAAATAACTGGTTGCACGATGCTAAAATACATTTAATGAATTACAAACTAAAATTTCGAAAGCTCAAAATGGTTAAGATAAAAAAAAATTAAAGTCTAAATTTATTATTAAAAATGTTTTAAAAATAGCTATTAAGAAGAAAATTCAATTTTTCTTCATGTCTCATATACATTTACACTGATACTTACTAAAAATAAGTAGTTACAGAGTATAAAATAAATAATTACGATTAACAAATTTCCCAACAGAAATTTTTTTTCTCAAAAAAGCACGGTTACGAATTTGTAATTTGCTTTTCAGTGTAGTAAGTCTCCTGATAAGGAATATAGTTTTATAAATATAGTAATGAAGGCTATTGAATAGAATCAATGATAAATGACCCTGACGAATCAATGATACCCGGCCTTATAAACTTTGGTGTCAGAAATGAAGGACACAGAATATTCTAGAATTTTGCCAAATAGCTCTATTAGGATTCGAATTCCAGCGTTTATATCGAAATATTCGATGCTCTGTCACGAAGGTTATAAAGCCTAGGGAACGGAGTCAGTAATAGTAAAATAGAGAGGCGTGAGTAGTCGAGCGAAATCTCTCTTCAGAGAATGTTGATTTCTATCTAATTCTTTATGAACACTCTTTGTTGTTATGGTTATATACTACCGAATTGCCCTTTGTGAGGTACAGTTTATTACAAGCGCTTTTGTGTACCCTTAGACTTTGTTTTGCTATTTGTATTTTATATTTTCATGTAGTATAAAACGTCGTAATCTGTTACTGAACCTGTTAGATTTTTCACCGTACAATCTAAATACGGATTTTGGACTTTCTCGTGATAATCTTACAAACAATTTTAATAAATTATTTTAGGCAATTTAGAAAAAATATCCCTAGTAATTACAGTTGAAATATTAAGGAATTCGAAACGCGGATAGAAAATAAAATTAGCAATAAGGAATAGATAAAAGGAATTAGTGAAATTACTTCTTAAGAGCTGACTATCGAAAAAGACAGTATCATGATGTATGAATCTAAAAGCAATACCTCTGATGAAAATGCAGTCTGCAGTTTGTACAAACATACTACCAATTACCATTCTGTATCATTAGCATTCACAATTCCTTATTATTATTATTAGCAACAATTAGATAGAGTTGTTTTCGTGTTCTCTTGATATTGACCTATAGTCTCTCATGCCGAAACTTTTCCTTCTGCAAATAAAATATGATTGTAATTCATAAATAATTGCATCTCGTAACGATTTCTATTTCAGTGAATTTTTTGTTTGTTTTCTGGATCGGTGATCAGTTTGTTTATTTTGTAGAAGGTAAACAAATAAAATGCGAAATCTGTCAACTGTTAGTTCACAGAATTGATCAGTTAAATGCTAGCCGCCTATGCTGATAACAAGTTCGCCAGGAATATTGGTTGTGATCAATTTCAATTAAATCTCTTATGTAAACCTTGATATCTGCTATTTTATATTAACTTGAATTTTTGGCATAAAATATTCATAAGCATCAAAAATTAATAACATTAAGGCTTTGTGTTTAATGGACTTACATCTGTTCCTTTTATAATGCTCATGAGATATGTAATCTATTGGTATGTTCTATTGGTATCATGTAATTATCACCATCATTTTTTTAACATTTGCAGCACTGTAATTTTCGCTGCGTTAGTCATGGTAGACCAATAACTTACATTAAAAAATTAAATTCTCCAAAGAAATTTTAATCTGGGGATCACAAAATATTGCACCTAAATGCATGTAAATCTTATCGCAACTTTATGTTGATCACTAGTATATATAAAAAAAATCAGTTATCAAGGTTTAGACACAAAGGACACCTAATTAGGTTTGGCTCTTAAAGTGTATCGCTCATAATGAATCTGTAGTGAAATCTAGACTATTTGGTTGTTGAGAATATAATTCGATAGTTAACAGCGTAAAACTCTTATAAATAATGAAGATTCAAAATAAAATACGAGAATTATTGTAAATACGATAAAATATTTTCGCCGAATCTGGACCAGATTCCAAACTTATAGGAATAGTTGACAATAAGGAAATAGTTTTTAACCATAGAGAATCCGCATCTATAGATTTCAAGTTGCGATGAGCCACATCTTTGAAAAAATAGGGGCAATCTGTGTAACTTTGACTGGAAGTAGACTACCTATCTTAGTAAAAAAATTAATATATATGTATGCATTGCAATTTCTAGACAAAATGCAAACACATATCTGCAAATAGGGTAATGGCTAATGGCAAAGGCATTCCGGAAGGAAAAAAGAAAGTGCAAAGTATTGTTATCTATAGAGCTGCCACGTGTACATTGTTATTGTTATTTATTATTCTCGAATTACCACAAATAGGCAATCTTATGAAGAAAATGCATATGTGGAATCACTTCTGTGTAACTAGAAAGGTACAGAAAAAGAACAATAATGGGATGAGAAGATAATTGATAGAGGGGACATGGCGAGAGAATGTGGCAGTAGGGAAAAAAATCCCCATTATTTTCTACTAAAACTGGGTGATGAACCTTTTAAGGCCGTACAAATGAAGTGCCAAGGAGACACGTTCCAGAAGTCTGAAGTGGGGGTTATGATGCATTTTATGGCTTCTTTTATGAATTCGTCTGCGTAGACCTCGCGCTAGAGGCTCTTA
This sequence comes from Argiope aurantia, assembly GCA_026543865.1. Taxonomy (NCBI): domain Eukaryota; kingdom Metazoa; phylum Arthropoda; class Arachnida; order Araneae; family Araneidae; genus Argiope; species Argiope aurantia. The sequence continues at coordinate 707,577 of JAPMOR010000856.1, forward strand.
AAAGCTCCATAAAGAAGCCCAGCTACAATAGAAAAGATTTGTCGCTTGCATGTTGCGGAAAAAATTAGCTCGGTTAAGATGGTTTCTATTTTTTCGTAGGTCAAGCTGATTTTGGTGGCAGAAAGTTTCCTGTAGTTTTTGCTGTTTGGAAATGGTGGAGAAATTATTGTATGGACTTTTTATGTTATATGCTTTAAATTATATACAATTATTAAATACGATAATATGTTATAGATCGTGAATGAAGAAATGGAGCATAATACCAGACGGTAATGATATAAAGTTCACTTGGTGCAATTCTTGTATATTATGAACATAATTTATATCATTATGATCATGATTTATAATTTTCATTTCATAAGTTGTGTTAATCAACTTTAAAGAATTACGTTTAACAACAACAAAATAAAATATAATTTAAAATAATATAGCAGCTCAAGACATACAAAATTCTGATTGGTTAAATATGTTTGCAAAGTGTTAAAATTAATTGCTGAAATCGGGAAAATTATTGAGATTGCATTAGGTAAAAACCTTATTTTCCGATATCTATCAAAAATAAGTGGTATCGTAGGTATACAGCTCCAGATGACGTATCCAAAGAAAATTGCATATTAAATAATAATTAATGAAATAGAGTGGTTATAGCTAGAAAAAATACGGCTAAATATTAGATTTCTGTGATTATTTTTCTATATCGTGAATGTGTAAAGCTGTCGTGTTTTTGAAATTTCTTTTAAAATATATAGGGAGGGATATAGAGTGGATAACATTTGATGATGCATAGGGAAATTTTACTTTTTCATATGAAATAAAAGTTGACAAAATCCTTCTAGTAGTTTTAGTTTGAGACCCTTTCAAGGATTTTCCTCATAGAAATGTGCAGTAAAATGGTATATTGAGAGTTTTTATTACAAATGTCCTAGGCAAAAGAAGTTCAGTACTTTACAAAATGGAAAATAGTGCTTTATGTTACAAGAAAACACGATATACAGGTGGCAAAACATAGTCGATGCATACACAAATTACAGCACATGAAGAGATTCACAACACAAGCATTATAGAAAACAAAACTAGCATTCGAAGCGTAACTTCACAGCGTAATTTATGATAGACATTCGAAAGAGAGAACTGTATTGAGTTTCCTTAGGCCTCTCGCATTTATATAGATTTCTCCATAACAAGACATGGAATTTTATTGCAGAATCTGCGGATGTTGACTCTTTATATAGATATCACCATACTATTCACATTGTTTAAGTTAATTAGTTGTTGTGTATAATTAGCATTTGAGAAAAAGAAGGGTGTTTTAAAAATTAGATTATTTTGCATGTATAAAAAAATCAAATACAGAATTACAAATTGGGAGACATCACAATGATAGCAATTGCTTAAGTTATAATTTCAAATCCATTAATTACTTTCAAAGAATCATAAATGTAAGCAAAACTATTCAGTAGGTCATTTTTCATTACTTCGAGCAGGTTTAGATTTTCTGTTAGTACTTTAAATTGCCTTAACCTTTGTTTCTATCCTAAAGAAGTGGAATTTTGAATTTAATATGGTACTGGTTGCAAATGCAAAATGTTAATTTTTTGAGAAGGGAAGATAAATAGACAGATAACATATTATGAGATTTCAAAAGAATTTGATTTTGTAAATTTTGTTCGAGCAGTGCATCACAAGTTCTTTATATTAATATCCTAAAGTATCCGAATACGCTCTTAGCACTTTTCGGAAAACATGATGTAGATATACTTGAACCATACTTCTGTGTTTAAGACTATTAAATATTAGCAATAGAATATCAATATTTGAAATAAACATTAATTATTTTTGAAAATTGGAATTTAATAGTATAAATTTAAGCAAATTCTTAAAAAACAAATTAACTACACCAAAAACTATTACTCTCATCCAAACAAAACTTATACCAAAATAAACTACATACTTTTATTCAAGGAATGAACTACAAGCGTATGGTTATAATATTAAATAAAAATTTTAGAACCAGTCATTTTTCATGAAAGTTTTAGTAAATTTATGACGTTATTATTCAAATAATAGGTTGTAAATTAAAAAAAAGTATTCACTCAATATCTAAATTCTTTTTGTTCATTCCCTAGAAAATAGTATAAAGACAAAGTCCACCAAATTTCATAGTAATATGATAATTATATTTTGAGTTATTTGATTTGAAGTGAGCAAAAAATAAGTAAAAATCCATTTTGAGAAAAATGCATTTAAAGTATACAGTAACATGTTTTAATAATTATGTGTGTACATACTTAAAACTCACCATATTTATAGGTTATACCTTCTTCCTCCTCATCTTTTAATAATTTTCTTTTTTAATCATTTTAATTTTGTTTCTGGCAATTTTTGTATTTGTCAGTGAATGCCGCATAGATTCATTTATTCTGTCTTTGCCGAGCTCAGCAAATGTTCTAACTGCATTTGCACTAGGATACAGTCCAATAACCTTAAGGATATTCAGTAATCCTATGAAACCGTAGTTAAAATATGACAGACATATATGTCGTTATATTTATTTATATAAATTCTTCGTTATATTACAGAAATAAACCCCCTTAATCTGAGGGTTTGGAGCTCAACAAAGAAATCTTTAGGTACAAATTTCCCCCAAACACCGTTGAAACTCTCATTGGAATTTTGCGTTTTTCCGTGCAAGAATTTTTTCTTATATAAAACTGAATTTGTGTTTATACAAATTTTTAGCATGTTTACTGCCCTTTAAATCGGTGCTTCAGGTTATTTAAAACCCCCCTTCCGGTTTACCGATCATTACGAAAATATTAATATCTTGACTTATAATTAACGTAGAGACAAAAGTATTCAAAACAAAGACTTTGTTTTGGATAGCTCAATGACTGGTCTATCTAATAAAATAATTTTTAATAAATGACATTTTTAGCGAAAATCGACTTTTTCAGCATGTTCGGATATCTTAAATTTGTATAGATCTCATTTTTTTATGGATGAAAATTTTCTTATGATATATATAATACATGCCGTAGTAGTATTATGGGAATCCATATATTAAGGAATCATTGAGTTCCGGGTTCTCAGATTAGATTTGGGTTATTCACGTGAATTAAAAGAATCATTGACTTTTCATGATTATGTGAGACAAAAATGGCTTCCCTGTTAGATGGATCTCTACAAAGAAAATTGTATCTTCCTATGTGATTAGGTAATATAATATCATCTTACTTTCGATGTGTTTCTCTTTTCCAGTCACGATCTAAGTTAAAGTTGATGGTTCATCGTAAGGAACAAAAATGAGTTAAAAATGCTCTTATTTATTTACATCTTTCATTCATGAATTCATATTCTTGACAAAATACTAATTTTAACATCAGTATTTTATCAAATATATTCATAAACGAAAGATTAATATTATAACATTAAATGAGTCCAGATCTAACTTTTTTTTATGAATAAAAATTTTCTTATGGTATATGTAACACATGCCGCCGGTGCAGTATAAGAACCTAGATGTTAAAGAATCATTGAGTTCTGAATTCCATTTTCGGATTCAGTTTGGGTGATTCGTGGGAGTCAAAAGTTCTATTGACGATTCATATGATTATGTAACATAAAATTGGCTTCCTTGTTAGATGGATCGCTACAAAGGAAATTGCACCATTATATGTAATTAGGTAACATAATAAGATCATGCTTTCTATATACCGAACAATATTCACGATTTAAATTGATGGTTCATCGTAAGAAACGCAAGCGAGATAAAGAATGTTCTTATTCATTTAAATTTTTCATTCATGAATACGTATTCTTGCCGAAATACTAATTTTTAGCATTAGCGTTGCGATTGAATGGCGCACTTTATCTTTTGTCACGTAATACTGTTGAATTCAATGAAATACATTCAACTCAAGTATATTTTCTTTCTATTTTGATTCCTAAAACGGGTCTTTAGAGTCTTTCTACAAAAGCGAAGAAGAGACGCTCCGTTAACTTTAAATTACTTTCTGGAAGATATATTTTAAACCACGGGACACGATTCCGAATGACACTCTCCAATCGCGGATGCGGTCATTCGAATCGAGCGAAATCGAATCCAGGGGGTTACTTATGTAGGTTATTCGAAGCATTCCTATCCCAACCACCTGACGTGCTCAATCAATCCTGCATCTTGACCGATTGAGCTACATACACACAAAGAGAAGAAAAAGCAATCGCAAGAAATAGACAGCGATGCTAAACAACTGAGCTAGGCGATGAAAAATTTAAGGTTCCCGGAAAAAAAACAGGAAAAAATTCCTGGAGTACATAAAGGGAGTCCGGAAAAGTGATCCTCCATCCATTTTTGTGCGTCCCTTTCCTGTATTTTTTTTTTACACCGTGTCTTCTTTTATGATATCCAAGCCCATTACTCCAAGAAACTTTTTTCCGGATTCAGGGATTCTTCCCGGGTTTTTTTTCTCCCGTTCCTTCTACCGTTTCTTTTGCCACGGGGTTGACTTGCGACTTGGAACAATTGGAGTGAAATCTGGCGAAAGTGTCCTGGGAGTCCCCACCCCCTCCGGGTTGTGAGAAAAGTAGTTCTCGAAATTGCAAGAGAGAAGGTGAGCGATACTGTATCTTTTTTTTCTTCTCCCTTTCCCTTCATACTGAAAGAGAGGTGACTGCTGTGAAGGAATGGGTCGGACCATTTGCACGTAGGCGAGTTCATTCAGTTTTCGATTTCGGAAAGGTTTCTTTTTCCAAAATCTTTTTTTGCTAATGTTGTTGTTGGGTTCGTCGCTCCCGGACAACCTACGTGATTTCAGATGATATGGGGTTCGTGCGGGCTTACAGGAAATGGCTCGATCTAGCAATATGAGCCTCTATGTCTTATTTCTGATACAAACATGCCTGGAGTGCGATATATGTGGTCTTTCCATTCCGCTTGGTGTGTATTTTTATGCTTCTAGGACGAGAATCTTTAGCCTTTTTTTACCGACCTTTTTTGGAACGAATTTATACCTGACCTCCATGATAAAATTTGCTTAAATAGGTATCGCAATACAAACGACACATTTATGAATTAAAAAAGCAATTAAATTCACCAGAACTGTATAAAAGACTCTCAACCATATAAACATGCTAAACATTAAATATATTTAATCCGTAACTAGAGATATCAATTTCCTCATGCTGCCAGAGACATGGAGTCAAAATGACTCCATTGTTATTTTTCGTTTTTGTTCTTTGTATTGCAACAGTTTTGTAACGGCACTGGAATTCCTTTTGGAAACACAATACATTCTGGAAATCATGTGGTTACCAAAAATTTAAAAAATATTAATATTAAAACGTTAAATGTTATAATATTAAATGCTGAAAAGATGTTGTAAGAAAAGCCTAAACAATCTTTTAATGAGTATTTACTTCGTTTAGATAATACGGAATGACGCTAATATTAATAAATGTTAAAAATTAACAAATAAAAATAAAGAATACAATATTTTAAAATGTTATTTTAAGAATGTTTCTTTATTATTTTTGAATTATTCAAATTAAATTATTCCATAAATAACAACAAACACTTTGAAAAATTATAACTTGCGATACACGCGTGTTCATACTTAGACTTTTGCACACTGCTGAAAGAACAACTAGAAGGTACTGAGGAGATGTTTGTATTCAAGAACAAAAGTCATTTTGACTCCCGTTTCCAATAACTTGTTAATTCTTTACTTCTCGTTTTTGGTGGAATATATTATTTTATAAGAGTCATGTTTTTCTATAATAAAGCATTTCATATTCTAACTATAATTTTCAAAGAGGAATAAAGCAGCTTATATTTCACCTGGCTACTGAGAGGATAGGCAAATTGGAATTGGACAAAATTCTTCTTTATTGACAATTCTTTCTCTAACGCGATGAAGTTTGTCGTCTTTCATCGCTTGGACTTGTAGCGTTATTTTAAAGTTACCTTAATAACAATATTATGAAATCTATTATACTCGCATATTGTTGTTGCAAACATTTTGCACAGTATCCTCGACTTCAATATTGAATTGTAACATATTGTAACAAATCAATGCTGATGTTACGCCATGACTATTAAAGACGAAATTCGTAATTTTGAGCCGAAAGTGCTGTGGTGAGTTACAATAAATGGACTTGGTTACTTTTTTACTAGTTTCTTTATATTGTTACGAATTTTCTTCCGGGATTCGTTTGGATAGTGGAAGTTATAGGGTCTGGAGAACGCTGAATTAGCAGGCAGAAGTAGAATAAAAACAACGACGTTTATTTACACGAAGACACACAGGACAGCACAAAAACGACAACTATATACAGCACAGAAGACGATTATCTTCAACCGAGACGTGTAGCATACAACAGCAGTATAAAACAAGAATCTACTGCAGACAGTAGCGCACAGCTCAGTTCAGCACTAGCTTGACTCCGTCGCTTCCGACTACTCTGTCTTCGACTTCTCCGACTCGGACTACTCCTTCGACGACTCCATCGTCTCTCGACACCTCTGACTTCGCTGCTCTCGAACTTCCCTGTCGTCTACCTTCCTCTGGCAGCTGCGTCTGCTTCCTTTTATAGGTCACGGGAGACGGAGCTAGAAGCCTCTCAACCAATCAGGAACGTTCGAGGAGTATCTCGGTTCCTACTGGACGGATCGGGAAAATTCTCGAAGTTTCGGGTATTATCTATTTTGGCACCAAAGTCGCCAAATTCGTCGCGAAGTCGCCAAATGGTCGCCAAGTTTGTCGCCAAGCTCTGGTACTCCCGACGTGCCACCTGAACTCCGTCCCATTCAGATGACTGTAAAACTTTCTTTCTGTTGCTTTAACAAACTATGCTGGGAAGCCGAATTGCAGGTTTGTAACATTGCTCCCCTCTTCAAAGACTGACGTCCCGGCAGTCCTACTTCAATCCAACAGCTGGCGTAGGATTCCGTATGATGTTATGATGATGATGCTTTAGGCGACTTCCGAAGATGACATCATTTACTAATTTGGCGGCGACTGAAGATCCATCCAAACCTTCTGTATGCTTTTGACCCGGACCTCTTCGTCGTTTTGGATTGTACATCCAGACTTGATTCCGCTCCTTAAAATGCAGGATGTCCCATGGAGCCAAACGCTGGATCGTAGTAGAGACCTCCGGAATGAATTCTTGCCAGGCTTTTCGGTTGGTCACTTTAAACTTCTTCCATCGAACCAATCGTACATCAGGATGATCCAACGGTGCTTTCTGAAGTCCATTCGAAACCCAGGTATTCGCCTTCATCGCCAAAACTTCCGCGGGAATATCTCCGCTTATTCCCGGCTCATTATCGACACTTGAAAATTGTCCGCAGCTCTCCACACAGGATTTTCTGAAGAGCGCATCCGTTTTTGCTCGAAGGGTCCTTCTGCGAAGACGTAACATATCCGGATGCACAGGAGATTCATCGGCTCCTATTTGCATCACACTTCTATGCAGATCCACAGCAAAGATGAATTCTTGAAGGAAGTGGAGACCGTGACTACAGAGATCAGCGATTCCAGCCATGTAGTCTTCTTCCGTGTCACTATGACAGGATATACCAAGAGGCTTGCAGAGAGGCAGCTCCTTTAATCTTTGGGGCGAATCCAATTCAAACAGGGTCGCATCAACTCTTGCATCCATAGGCATCGAGCACGGGTCGCCACCAACAGACCCGTCTGAAGAAAGTCCATCTTCTCCATCCTCAAGCGCCTGCACTTTCGGTTCCACTCATTCGGAGGGGACTCATTCGGAGGAGACCGGGACTCATTCGGAGAAGACCGTTTCAGTTCCGCAATTATTTGACATTCTCCCTGTTGGTTCCTCTCCTTATTAAACTTCGGTTCATCCTCCGGATGGATAAGCTCCTTTCCGATGACACCGGTCTCCATCCGATCTTCAGTCTTTTCTTCCACTTGGCTCTCGCTGCTTCCTTCCATTTCTTCTGTGATAACTTGGATGTCTACAATTTTGTTAACTTTATCTTCTAAAATTTCTTTCCACGACGAAAGGTCTTTCTTTGATTCACTCTTCATGTCTTCCGTAAATGCTTTCATTTCTTTCTTAAAGTCTTTCATTTCTTCCGTAAAGTCTTTCATTTCTTGCAAAAGTTCCTTTTGTCCCTGCTTCATCTCATCCATAGATTTCTTCATCTCAGCCAACAGAGCCAGTAACTCACCATTACCGCTATCAGCCATTGTTGCTTGGGATCTCGTCAACACCATACACTGTTAACCACTACCTCACTTCTGACACCAAATGTTACGAATTTTTACCGGGGTTCGTTTGGATAGTGGAAGTTATATGGTGTGGAGAACGCTGAATCAGCAGGCAGAAGTAGAATAAAAACAACGACGTTTATTTACACGAAGACACACAGGACAGCACAAAAACGACAACTATATACAACACAGAAGACGATTATCTTCAACCGAGACATGTAGCATACAACAGCATACACAGCAGCATACAACAAGAATCTACTGCAGACAGTAGCGCATAGCTCAGTTCAGCACTAGTTTGACTCCGTCGCTTCCGACTACTCTGTCTTCGACTTCACCGACTCGGACTACTCCTTCGACGACTCCGTCGTCTCTCGACACCTCTGACTTCGCTGCTCTCGAACTCCCCTGTCGTCTACCTTCCTCTGGCTGCTGCGGCTGCTTTCTTTTATAGGTCTCGGGAGGCGGAGCTAGAAGCCTCTCAACCAATCAGGAACGTTCGAGGAGTATCTCGGTTCCTACTGGACGGATCGGGAAAATTCTCGAAGTTTCGAGTATTATCTATTTTGGCACCAAAGTCGCCAAATTCGTCGCGAAGTCGCCAAATGGTCACCAAGTTTGTCGCCAAGCTCTGGTACTCTCGACGCGCTACCTGGACTCCGTCCCATTCAGATGACTGTAAAACTTTCTTTCTGTTGATGGAACAAACTATGCTGGGAAGCCGAATTGCAGGTTTGTAACACTATATTAGTTTCCGGATATCTGATAATTTTTTATTGCTATAAACTAATTGAAATTCTATAAACTATGAAGTATTAGAAATATTTAAAGTATAAACAAATAATTTTTATCCTCTAAGAATGAAAAAGTATGGAAGGAAGTTTGGCAAAAATGTTGTTCTTTAATTTGTTACAAACTTTTCCCCTTAGATTATGTTGGAAACGAGATTACATATAATATTTTAGTTGTTCAGTTGGCAGCATCTATTTGAAATTAGTTTGTTTCTTTGAGTAAAAAAAAAAAAAAAGAGATGTTTGTTGATACCTTTCTGTCTAATTTAATACCTAAAAGTTGACAGATTGTCACCAACAGTAAGTTTCTACAAACTATTAAGTAAATTAGTTGACATATAAACTAGGGAAAACATTTTCTGAAACAGAAATATTCCACTCATACATGAAGAAACACCTGTTTTAATCAATAAATTATACATACAAATAATACATAGTGCATTATTGAATGAATTTATACAACGTCCGAAAATACCACACATAAAAGGATATTTTCAAATATTGTATATAAATAATTTCTGTTAGCTAAACTCACAACTATGCATCGACAGAATAAACCTGTCATCTTTCAAATAATCATTTGGATGATCCACTGAGAATCCACACGTATTGAAGCTTGTCAGTAGCGACATATCGTAATCGAAATCGACTAGAGTAATGCATATTTGCATATCGAGGCAATCAGTGCCATTGCTTGAAGCAGCTGCGCGGTTCCCAGTGGTCCTCTGCGAGGCATCAAACCGACGGTCGAATTTATTTACTTCCAATCTGAGTGGGATATGATTTCATAGGTGCAAACATGAGAGATCGTACCATTAGATAAGTAGTATGGTATCTCTCATGGCAGCTCTTTTTTTATTTGAAATATGAGTTATTAAAAGCTATCTTTTTTTAGCTAAATTTGTATATGTTTAATTAGAAACCTTTAATTTAATTCATCATATGTTTTTAAATAAGTAAGAATATTTTATTTTATTAAAAATATTCTTTATGTATATAAATGCAAAAACTGTACACTTTGATTATGGTTACATGTAAAAATAAAGCAAGCAATTAGAATGACACGCTCACACGTATACGTATTCCGTGTGATTTTTTAAAATAAAAACGTGATATATGAGACCGCAATCATTATACCGTTCACAGAAATGGAATAAAGTTTTGTTTCAAGGTATTTTGAGGCATGCGCTCAAGAATCATATAAAAAACAAGAGTTAAACTCTAAAAGTCCATACAATAGAACACATTCCAATAAAAGAAGCAGTTAATATTGCCATTCGAAAAATTTGAAATTTTGTCACTGTAACCATAACTACTCAAGTTTAATTGTTGTTTTTCATATGATTCTTGAGCGCATACTTCAAAATATATTGAATCAAAATTTTATATTGTTCCTGTGAACTGTATCGGGATAGTTTTTTTTTTATAATCACCCATTATATATATAAGCTAGAAAAAATTACTTACACACAACTCATTTGTAGACTATAAAACAAGATTCAAACAATTAGTTCAAAATAGCAAAATTTTGAATATAGATTCTGAATAAATTCTGAAAATAGAAAAAAAATTAAAAAAATGGTCAAATTTTGTAGCAAATTATAATCATTAAAATATTTCCCATTTCACTTTCCCTCGACATCCGGGTTAAATTTCATCATCATCCTCAAGACTGAAACTGAGGATTAATTCCCAACACTGACGAATCAAATGCTAGTCTAAATATTTGGTGTTAAGTTCTCCTCAAAGTGTTTTTGAGTTATCGTGCTCACAGGCAGACAGACATGGTCTCAAAAATTTGTTTTTTAAAGAGGTTGAAAATGTACAAATTCATCAAATCTTCAAGTTCTATTTTTTTTAATTTGATAACGAGCAAAACAAAATATAAAAAAATGACTCGGTTAACGAGCGATGTTTTGCAGAGCACGTGGCTAAGAGACACCGCGATATCACTTGCTGATTTGGCCTCTGTTGAATGCTTGTTTGAATACAGCCTTTATATCTTCATGAAAGAAGTTTTGGCCGGGCAGCATTGTCGAACGCGACTCCAAGAGGTTTGAGCATGTGCACATGAAGCCTTAATTGAGTGTGGCCAATATTATGGGGCTAGAGGTGGATAGAAACGACATGGATGATCTAGTGGAAGAACATAGCCAGAACTACCGAAGAGTAAAAAGCTACGGAGGAAATATGAACAGGAGATGAAGAAATAATAGATTCAGAAGACCAGCATTCATCTAGTGGAATAAGGGAGAGGTTGAAAGCATTGGAAATTATTGCATCTTATATTGTGAAGCATAGACCTGATAAGGCAGTATTTATCAGCTTTATAAATTCCTTTAACTACAATGCTGTGTCTCATTTTCGACAAAGTGTGAAGCGTAGCTAAAGACTAATGCCTTGTAAAAACATACATTGAAAGTAATTACACAATTATAAATTGGTTTGAGTATTGTTCAGAATAGAAAGTATTGCCTATTTTACGTTAATACTATGAGAAAAGTTGTTTCGGAATAGAACGTATTGACCTATTTTATATTAATTACTGAGGGAAAAAATTGTTTTGGAATAGAACGTATTGTCCTATTTTACATTAATTACTGTGGGAAAAAATTATTTCGCTTATCGAATGTTCGCATTACGATTAAGATTCGGGTATAAATTATGATGGAAGCTTTGGATGGAATAAGCTGGCTAGGTTACACTGTGTTGTCGTGTTGTGTTTTTGTGTTATTTTGTTCAGATGTGCAAGGAAGGAAAGACGACAGATATTTAAATCAGTTTAGTTTAATTATATTGACGTTCCTTTTTAAAGCAACACTAGGGTTATCTTGGTACAGACCTCGTGATTTTGAACCGCTGTCAAAGGACGAGATGACAAGGACGACATCCGAACTGCATCCTTTCTCCAAACTTCCACACCACATCAGCAGGAGAACGGACCAGCAGGAGGACTAAATCCACAACGGATTTAGTGTGCATCAGACCGGCTTAAACTCTCAGGCATTGGGTCTCGAACCTAAAACCCACCGGTTTCGAAGCCGAGACCTTACCACCAGGCCACCGCAGTCCGACATTTAAATCAATACACGATTGAAGTCCTATTGACGTTCATACACTATTGATGTAAAACCAATAGATAATCATAAATAAAAAAATGCCAATTTCTGATTAAGGAAGATTTGAAGCGATGAGATATATCATTTTTATAGATGAATATTTTAACTATTTAGAAACTAAATTGTTCTTTTGCATGTAAGTAAAAAACGCAAAAATGTCAATTTTTCTACTTTAAGTAATAAATATTTTCTCTCAAACTTTTTACATTTCAAAACGCATTTATTTAAACTGCAGTAAGATATCAGTTTCATGTATTCAAATACTTCATTCTTATTGCTACCTTATTCTAAAGAACAAATAAAAAAATTTCAAACGATACAAAGAAGGAAAATTTTCATACTACTTCAAAAGCTCTTCTAGAAAGTGGAGATACTTTTGAAAAAATAAGATGAAAGGAAATTCGACCAATTTCTTTGCGTTTTTTTTTGTACGTTTTTTAAAGGGGGGGGGGGGAGAAAACGTTGGAAAAAAAAGAGAAAGATGACTGAGAGGATATGTCGATATTTGTGAAGGAAGACCGCAAACGTCGGAAAAGCGGGGCAAAAAAAGTAGGCGTGGGGGCATGTGGAAATCGGGATCACTCAGTCAGAAAAACTACATATCTACTCCCCCATCTGTTTTTTTTATGCATCTTTAGAAATTTTAGAAGTGTTCGAAGGAATGGAGAGTCAAGTATCGTTCAAATTTCCTTTTGTTTTAGGAGACTTTTATTTGAGTAATGTATATTTACGCTTTCACTTTGTGTCGATTTTTTTTGCATAATATTTGTGAAATGTTTCTTATTTGAAAAGAAAGTTCATCTGAAATGAAGAAAGAAGGAGATAATATTTTTTAGAATATTTTTTATTCATATATGGAGGTTGTTATCTACGCATTTTATCAGAATTGACTCATAAAAAAGTATAAGTGTTTATTTTTTTCTTAAAGCAAACTGGTGAACATTTACCGAATATGAAGGAATGCCAACATACTAGATGCCTTAATGATATATCTCCATCGTTTGTCCTTTCAAAATGCTTAAAAGTAGAGTGTGAAATATGCAAAAAACTCATATGCATACAAGCCTCATTCAATGGAAGATTATGTTCCGGATTTAAGCATATAAATTATAATTATTATATTTACAATATGCATCGGATAAAAAGTTTACATTTCAATTGTAGCTTCGATTTCAATGAATCACTAATTTTTAATAATGTTTAGAAAGTAATAAAGGTTTTTTTCCAATGTTGCACATTATCAAACTATCTTAAAAATTGTAGATTGCCATAGATATGTTACATTGCCAAATCATTGGTTATGTTTAACCGCACTTAACTTTCCTATACTATATTCTTAACTGATAACTAACCGGGGTCAGCACAGATAAGGGAATGAAGAGCTTCTTTCTTGGCGGTTGGCTTTCGCCACCCTGGTTCACATAGAAATTGTGTAGGGTTCACTATCCTACCGATGACGGGATGTGCCTCCTAATGGAGGGGTTATATCGTGGCCTAGTGTGGTTCTTAGGACTCAGCCATAGTCCTGCATATGCTGTCACAGCATTTCGATTAATTAATTTTTCGTAAAACTAAGGGTGCAATGGAATGGCCACTTTTGATTCGTTATCTGATTTAATAACCATAGTTTCCTCAATCAAGTATTTTAAAACTTGAAATTGTAAGTTATATTTATATTGTGTTATTTTAGATGCATTCCACCTGTTTTTTACATTGTGTACAAGAACTTTTCTAAAGAATCGAAGTCTCACGTGGCATCTCATTAACATATAAAGTCAATTATTTACATCTCTTTCTCCCCTTTAATGTAATAGTAAAGCTGTATTGTTTTCTCCGGTACGCTTTGATTACATAATGCATCTTTTTAAAAGCATGCATTGATTTCAAAATAAAAATGTGCTTTCTCCAAATTGCGCATATATTTTAATATAATAATGCTCTTTTTGTAAAATGCGCTTTGATTTTTGGATGCACATCAATATAATCATTAAAAATATGCATTAGTGCAATTAATAATATTATGCAATAACATATTATATATAATATGATATTCAACATATCGCCTCTGTTACTTCATATTTTAAAGTGCTTAAATTATAGAATTATAGTGCTCAATTATATCCAAGAAAGGATAATTTTTTGTCATTTTTTTTATCCCAGTTACAAAATTCCATGGAGGGCACCTCAGAAATGAGAATGATAAGCTTCCTGTATGGTGGTTGGTTCTCACTACTTGGGTAGGTACAGAAATAATGGAGGTCGACTACCTCCTACCAATAACGGGACGTACTTTCCACGGAAAGGATTGTACCTTGCACGATGATCGCCCTTAGAACTCAACCACAGTTCCAGCCTGTGATGCTATCGTGGTGGTCCAATCAATCAGATAAATTCGTGTGCCTTAGTGGCTGATAAGAGTAACCGGTTATAAGTATTCCAGTTAGAAGCAAAAAGAGAACTTCTTAGTGTGTGGATCTCGTAATTTTGAATCGTTGTCGTAGATAACAAGAACGATGTCTGAATCCGTATTTTCTTTTCCTAATTTTCGCGTCCCACTAGAGAAAGTACATTTCATTCCAAAGAACTCCAAGTTCAATTATATGGTGTTTTTTCGATGGATTATTAAACCAAGCCCGCAATTTCAAAGCCGAAGTATGAAAAAAGTTCAATGGTTAGTCAGCTTAGCATCCGCCTTTTGTTCAGAAATATTAACTCAAATTCATTAATTCAAGAAATTTGAAGAACTTGAACATAAACATCAATGAAAACTATCCATTTTTTGGATGGTATATTAAGTAACTCAGCTACTCTTTTTTCACTTCTCCTACACGGAGACAGGATAAATTGTAATCACAGACACCTCCTCCATCTTTGTCTCATTTCCATATTTTTCCTTCGGCTTCCACCCTTTCCCAGAATAGCACTCTTCCCTGTTTGAATATATCAATGCGCATGGTGGCAACAGCTCTGATTGGCAGTTACGCATTCCGAATGGCAGCATTCATTCATAATACAGCGGAGAGCAAGCGCACTCAAATACGTATTAATGAGTCAGCAGATATTTTCTCCCATCTGGGCCGTGACAGTTGCAATTACAGCAGCTTTTGACACAAAAATAGGGCTTTGATTTATGAGCCTTCCCTAGTTTCTTCAGAAACATAAAAACACCAGAGAAGGTGTCAGTTACGGTACAGATGAAATGAAGTTGGGCTATAATGCGATATGTATCGTTTTGTGTGTTTTTGTTTATTCAACTTTTCATCTTTTTATTACTGCTTTTTTTTTTTCTAATTTTGAAATTGTTTTTGGCTTGAGGTATGACATTTTCGTTATGTGATAGAATGTGACAGTTCTCTTTTTATGTTTTATATTCAGTTTTAATGATAGTTCACTTTTTAAAAAGGCGTTAAGTATAAATTTCCTGGTAATATTATAATTAGATTTTTTTGTAACAAAATTAGATTGAATAACGAAAATTAAAAAGATTTGAAGGGTATATAAAAAAGTTTCTTTCGTAAGCAAAATCAAATATGTTTTTTCTTTTAAAATTTCATTGGACTTTTTTAAAAAGTAAAAGATGGCTCAATAATGATTTATATTTTAAAACTGTATCTGATGCATAAACTAAACTGAATCCTAGCATGTCAAATAAAAATATAATTCTATACAAAAACAAACAGAGCACCAAATTTTCGTTCTATCTAGAAATTCTAATTATAGATTAAAATTTATTCATGTTTTTCTTACCGAGACTGTAAAGCATTATAGTGAAAGTTTTATGACAATTATTAAAACAGAAAATCTTACCAATTAAAAATTCTGTTTTCTTTGAGCATGCGCAGTTGGTACTCAGGATTTATTTAATAAATAGAATATAAAATAGTTAAAACGTGGAGATATTTCAATAAGATTTAAGAATGTTTTCTTTAAGATGAAAATTATTTTTAGGTTTTTCATTAGTTAAAATTAATTCAAAAAATGATTACTTGTTTTAACGATTAGACGAAGATCGAATTTGTTGTTAAAAAATCTGCTTCTGTATTCCGTTTTGTAAATCCATATTTAAATTATCACTCACAATGTTTAATTAAATTTTATATTATTCTTTAAAAATTATTATTTATTTATGCCAAAATTCATGATTTTAAAAATTGTTTGAGACAATCGATAATTTTTCAAGAAATGGCAAAATATTAAAAATCTTTGATGAAAAAAAATTCTCATTTAAAGTGAAAGTAATACTGCAAACGATAGAAAGATTTTTTTTTTGTTATTATAGCATTTTGTACAAAATAATCTTTTGCGTTAAAGTCAAATTATTTAAAAAGCATTAGTTTACGAACGTGTTAAGTTTCAGGCAAGTGATAATATTAAATTTGTTTTTGTTTTCTCGTATATTACATAATATACTACATAGCTATTTGCAATTGATATGACAAGCAATATCCTTAATTTTGCTTTAAAATGCTTCAAATTCTGTTCGTGAATATCGAATAATAGTAACTGTTTCAATGAAGAATTTTATAACAGTTAATTAAATAATTTTTCATTCGTTAAAAACATGAAAATAATTTCAACTCTAGAAAATTATTTTATCAGTAAAAAGTATTAATTAACCATAAAAGGAATAGATTTTTATGCACCAATATTAAGCTATATTATATACAGTGGCTCAAACAATTGAGAGTACACCTTACTTTTACACGATAAATCCGACTTTCAATAGTAACACAATACCGAGAAGGGCAAACATGTTTTTATTTTTACATATGACTAATGGTATAATTTAAAGTAAAAATAAAGAACAATCAACGGAATTTTTTTTTTAAATTGAAAAGTTTCAGAAGTTTTTTAAATAAATATATGCAGATTTTTGTCTCAAAAAATTAAGAATAAACCAATGAAATTTTTATATCTCTGATAAAAAGAAAGCATCAGTATTTAGTTGCATGTCTTTTTTCTTTTATAATGGCCTCTAAATGTCGTGGTACTGATTCGATCAATTAGACAGTAGTAGTATATTTTACCCCATTCTTCTTGCAACACTTATTTTAAATGTGTTTTGTTTCTAATTGGCTTCTTGTGGCTTTGGACTACTGTTTTGAATGTGGCCCGCAGATTTTCAATGACATTCATATCGGCGGACTGCGGCAGTATATGTAACTCAATTTCTTGAGACAAAAACCTGTATATATTTATTTAACCCTTTCTAGGGCCGTGGGAAGTATGATTGATAAATTTGGTGGGAAGCATTGTTTGAAATTATATAGGTTGGCATAACTTCTGGCAAATTTTTTTAGTAAGTCAGAAACTTAGATGCCTCAGTTCTTTATCTCAGACAAAATGATGTGTCTTGATTTGTTACTTAATTATTAATTAACCAAATTAATGTATCTAATAAGCTAAATGAATCCCTTTTCTTATTCTAATTTTAAGCCTAAAAATATTTTAACATAATATGACTAGAAAAAAATGGTCCTTTAAAGTGTTAAAAAGTTTCTGAAACTTTTGAATTTAAAACTTTTTCGTTGATTGTTCTTTATTTTTACTTTAAATCAAACCATTTGTTATGTGTAAAAATAAAAATATGTTTGCACTTCTAGGTAATGTGTTATTTATATTGAAATTCATCAAGTATTTGCTCTCAATTGTTTGATCCACAATATTATATATTAGTTTTGTTCTCATTAAGTAAACTGTAAGACTCTGCCTTAAATAAATTATTTTCACAAAAATTCAATCGCTGTGTTATTAAGCATTAAGTATATACTTAAAAATAAGTGCTTGATGAATATACATGAAATATTTTGTCTTTGCAATTCTTGAAAATCAGTTATTATATTTTCAATATTGCTAATTTTTTAAAATTTTTGATTGCTTTTTAATTCCATAAACCTTGATAGAATAATCATGGATTCTAGAACATATCGAAGGGATTAAATAAACGACATTTTTCTGTAACTACTTTTAGAAAATAATGCTTAGATATTCAAAATTTGAGTGTTATAAACCATTGAACAAATATATCCAGCGGAAGTAAAAATAAAAAGGCAGGATATGAAATATTTATTTCAATAGTCGCTTGTAGAAAGATTAATGCAATTTTAGTAGATATAACTTTCAAAATGCTGATTTGTTTACAAAATTAGGGGAAGAGAAAGTAAACACAAAAGCAGCAATGAGATGCTGTAAAAAAATTTAATATCAGTGTAGAATTTCGCAGACATATTTCCGATATTTTACAAGAAAAATAAAAGATATAGCGTAAAAGAAAGTAAATATATATTAAAGAGCTAAAACTAAATTTAATCTTGAAATTTGAATCAAATGCCTGCAAAAGTAGAAAAAAATTTCGTTGCATTTTTTTTAATTATAAAAAGTAAAGGAAATAATGCTTATATCGCTATGATTTCATTTTATAGATGTATTCTGTTTCAGTATTACACTAGGAAATTAAGTTGACCGTCACTATTTAAGACGTTAAACAGATGATGAAAATAGTATATATGTGGTAAATTAACTCAACGAGAGGGCGCTCTGTATTCTTCCGGTGATAGCCAGCAGTCGGAGTTCAGAGTTCAGAGTTCACTAGACTGGAGGAGAAAACGCACGTCCGCCGAGAAGGGTGCCACCGGTAATCGAGAAGACATGATACTCTGAAAAAAGGCCGAAACTGGAATTCTTGCGCAGAAGAATTCCTCTGCAAATGCCCGTGTACCACGCATAGGTGGGAAAGATCCTTTGAACAACATCAACTGTCCATCTTCATGTAATATAAATTCCTTCATCATTGAATTCTCATTTGTAATAATCATCATTTGTTAATCAAGAATAAAAAGATTAAGCTAATCCAACTGGACTGATGCATTAAAACCCATCACACCCACATATATTCTATATGGAGACATTAAATTGTAAAATAGAATGTTCGTTATCTCATATTATGTGTATTTTTATAATTAAAATTTTTAGTTGATAATTTTATATTTGAGTAATATATTGAGTATCTTATTTTATTAAATGGATCTAATTTTTAAAACAGCCATTAAGATAAAAAGAATTTTATTAAAGATAACTGTTAACCTCAGCACTTTAAAGGATCATGAAAATAAATTAGTATCAAATATCGAAACATCTGTTTAAAGCGTATTTAAAGTAACATCAATCTAATATGACGCTCACAGATTTGATTAAATTATCTTATGAATTTCTAAACAGCAATTTGTCTAGTATGCCAGATGAAGATTAATAGACATTTAACTATCTTATCTAATGCTAACTAAAGAATTTTCCTTGTTTTATTTTGTGTGAGTCTATTGATTTCAAGACTTCGTTTCGCTTGATTAATCCGAACTTTAATAAATATTCAATATTTTTTCTTTTATTAAATTAAAGATTGACTTTTAATCGTTTAATTTAGTTTGAATTTACCAAGATTTACCAAATAAATAATTACAGTTGCTTTTGGAAATGAATTTTCTTTTAATCTGACACTTGGATTTTACTGTTTTGAACTCGGAATAGAAAAGAGAAAAATCGTTTTAAAGTAAACCAATTGGAATGCTTTTCCAGCATTTTCATGTCATAGAAAATATGATAAATTTGTAATATAATGATATGACTTATTTTATTCCTGACTTAAGATTCTCGAATAATAAAATCTGCTCAGAAAACTAAGAATGCGAGGAGGACTGCACTAAATATATTAATAATTAAAATCAAATGAAATCAGTAATTAAAAAAAGATAATACTGTTCTTAAGGCACGAAATTCTAAAGACCAGAGCAGCAACAACAAACAAAAAAACAAAATATTGCGAAAACATCAACGTCTTTCAAGTGCACAAAAAGACTAAAATGTGTATTTTTTTTTGTAATAACCAGTGGGAATGATTTCCCCCAAACCTTTCTTTCATTCTCGCTTATATGGACTTAGACTTTCCTCCACCTATCCAGGCATTGTAACATTCTCCGTTTCCCAGTGCTTTACATTTACAGCCAGCTGTGTCATCGCTGTTATTTACTAAACTCCAGATGGTGGATCTTTTCACCTGGGTGGTTTCGAATCTGTTCATTAGTGACTACAGTGTAAGACCACATGTGGGAATTCCTCGTCCAAGAGATATTGATAGTAGCTTCAAAGAGAAAGGGATGTCCAAACATCTGGATGCTAAATGTTTCTCATTGTGAAAGAACTATGATAACTCCGTGTTCCAGAATAGTCGGTTATGAAAGGTGCATCACAAAAAGGACCGACCCATGACAGGCCGGTGCCGCTGAGGGAGCATATTGCTGAACCCCGATTTTCGAAAGAGAGCTCAAATGACCAATGTAAATTAAGAGGCGAATATTGTCGCCGAAATAAAGTGCGGATATTTATTTTTTTTAGGGAAAGGAGAAGAAACGAATTGGAGGCAGACTGTTGGACTACGCCCACGAGTTCGGAGTCCGAGAACTACCCCTGGAGTGGTCGTGCTGTCTAACAACCTGTTAGTTTCTCCGTATTGATGGAGAACTGAGTTTCAAGATAAACCTTCGACTTCGACTGTTGTATCCCCTACTACAGGTGTAATTAACTATTTATTTAACCAAGATTAGAAAAAGTTGTTCTTTTGTATATATAGGGATGTAAAATAAAGAATTGTCTGGAAATTCTGCTTCGCTATTTGATCAGTCTAGATCAAGATATTACAGCATAAATTCTGAACTTTCGATAAATCTTCAAGGCATTGACGAACAACAGTTCCGAAATATTGATATTTGGCGTGAATCTAACATTTTTATTGAATCCATTGTATGCATATGTATTTTAAACGGCCTTTTTTCACATTCGAATGAAAGTAATTTTGTCTCAGAACTATAGTTATTATTACAAGATAACATATAAATTTCATTGTTTTAAACCATTCCGCTTATTAATTGCTGCGTTTGCATGCATACGATAATACAAACCAAAAGAAGTCAACTCTTTGACAGATTTCGTTAAAAATTTGATAAGAATCTATATTTTAGATGCTAAAAATTTGTCCCAAATTTTATCTAGATAACTATTTGACATTTTAAGTTACAAATTTACATATAATAGAACAGATAGACTTACTGTGACTGGAATTCTTTCAAAATTTGAGAAAAAAATCTTCAAATTTGCTCGTAAGTTCAAATACCAAATTTCATCCATCAAGCAGTTTTGAGTTATCGTGTTCACATACAGACTGAAAGGTATATGTAATACAAAAAATTAATTTTTCGAACTCGGGGAAATCTCAAATGAGTAGATTCATGAACATCTCGAGTTTATATTTTTTCGACGATTCCAATTCATTTCCATAACTTCGTGTACGAGAAAATAAAAGTGGTAAGTTAAAACAACTGTTAAAGATAAAGTACATGGATAAATGTTTCATGAAGACTGCGCAATCTATGAAAATGTGTTTTACAGACAATTAATCGTCACAGCGATTACAAGTTGGATATGACTCTGTAAAAAGCGTACATTTTGGTACAGTATATGTTCCAATACAAATTCCATGTAATAAAATGAAGAAAACCGAGCATATATTTTAAAACTCTTGCCCTCAATTTCGTATAAGTTTGCATAAATAATTTTGTATGCATTTTTGCTCCTTAATCTATACTTATAATAAAGCTCAATGTGTGTGTGTGTGTGTGTGTGTGTGTGTGTGTGTGTGTGTGTGTGT
>JAPMOR010000856.1:729433-779858 GCA_026543865.1 Argiope aurantia
TGTGTGTGTGTGTGTGTGTGTGTGTGTGTGTGTGTGTGTGTGTGTGTTGGCGCTCTACAGACCAGACCATTCAACCTACAGCTACCAAATTTGGCACGTGTATACCTTGGAGGCCGGGAATGTGCACCTGGGGGTTATTTTTTCGAATTTTTAACTAGAATTTTATTTATTTAAAAATTAAGCGAAATTTTGACGTGTTTCTGCTATAACTGCCGAAAATATTACCGCACAAAAAAGATTTTTACATGAAGTTAAAGATAAAAAATTTATCTTTTAAATGATACTACTGTTTTAATCTTAAAATTAAATTTCTATTTTTAATGAATTTTTAAATAAATATTTTAACTATGTTTTTCAATAATTTTTTTCGTCAAAAATAAAAATGAGGATTAAGCACGTTTCGCATTCCTGAGAAAAAAATAGCTTTTTTTAAAGTGTTGCCATCACATTGATTAAAGCTCTAACTGAAAATAAATTAAATCTTTTTGGAAATGAAATCTGCAAAATTATAATTTTCGGCAAGTGTCTGTAAGAAATGAAACAAATATGAAATATTATTTTTTTCTAAAAAATAAATTCAAGAAAAATTATTTTATGATCTTTTACACTCTCTATACAGGGTGTTTATTCAGTCCCGGATCCATTTTGATATTTAATGACTCATAAAATAATGAATATGTAAACAAACTTATGGCATTTATTGATGGAATAACTCATATATTTTCCTTTTCAGGATTGAATATTTTTACTTTTGTAAATATCGTCTGCGCGTGTTTTTAATTTGAGATAATTTCATTTTCCAGTCTAAATATCTGTACTTTTCTAAATATCGTCTGCTTATTAATTGCATTTTTCTCTCTTTTGTTTTTGGCAACTATTGAAATGTTATGTTTACTTTTGATGTGTTTGTTCTAAGTAGTCCTTTTGTATGTGATGTTTTATTCGATCGGATATTAAGAAGAATGCATACACCGCAAGAGAAAGCACAGAATTTATGGTGGTCATAGAGTTAATTTCCAATCAACTAAATCACTGACTTTTAAGAGTTAATTTCAAATCACTTAAACTGACTGATTTATGAAGATTTGAATATCACTATTCAATAAAAAAAGGATAATTTTAGATTTTCCATCGATCGTTTGAAAGAAAATACGCCAATCAGCGCGCAGGTTTCTCAAGATTAATTGGCCTAAGATTATGAAAATGGTGAGTTTTTCTAAATTTTTAACATTTAAAGCTTTATAAATAAGTCTTAGTTGATCGTGGAAAATAGAAACATTCATTCATTTATTTAAAATTTGGTGTGTCTAGAATATTTCTCAGAATATGATACCTTACTCCATTAAATTTAGACTTCATAATTTTTGAAATATATTTATAAGCAGGAACAAAATATTATTATTGATTTCATTTCAATCCTTTTGAAAGCAAAACTAAAAACTGAATTTTATACTGAATCTCAGAAATTTTTGTTGAATTATTGTTTGAGATATTACATAAACTATGAAAAATATTTTGTAGTTAACATAAGACTTAAATACCGAGCGATTCTGTTTGCAATACTCATATTCAATAATAATAATAATTAATAAATAACAATAAAGATGATTAATAAAATAAAACGCTTGGTTTTATTAAAAAAATATCTTAATATTAATTGCAATTTCGTCATTTACATTTTTAATTAAAGTTGAAGTTTTACCGGAAATGGCAACAAATTAGCAAAATATATATAGTAAATTGAACGAAACGATCTAAACAATGTAAGTTTGGTATGACTATCAAAATTTGAAGATTAAAAATGTTTTGTTTGAGAATCCTTTAAGAAGCCAGTTACTTAAAATATTTAATTGAAAATTGTAGCGAGCGGTAATACTGGCGAACCGGCTGGTCGCCAAAGGCGGCTAGTTTTGTATAAATCTAAGATCTGTTTCCCAAGATTACATACCAAAGTTTATTTATCTTATTTATTACAGTTATGGATAACAACTCTCATATATAAATAAATATATAAATCGGCAGACTATCAACATATTAGCAGATTTTGTCTAAAATTAGATGCAAATAGCGATTAACTAATGATAAAATAATAGGCTAATTTTTTAAAAGTTATCTAGCTGTGAAGTTCAGTTGCTGAATTAACTTGAATACAGGAGAATAGATTTGACTTCGATAAATTTCTTTCAAATTTTGATCTGTAGAATTAAGATATAAAGAACAAATATCAAATTTTCGTTTTTCTCTCCCCGATTCTTAAAGCATCCATAGACAAACATACGTAACTCTATCTCAAGTCCTAAAGCCTTAAAATTATTTAATAGTTAATATAGGCATGAAACGGAGAAACTAGATCATTCCAGCGATTAAGGTACACCGAATAAAATTATCAGCACATTTAAACTATATATATTTATATATAATATTTTTTATTTGAAGCAGAATGCAGGTTTGACAAGCAGTGAAGAGACTTCGTATTTTTAATTTCGTTTTATTCTCTCCTGGGAGACAGGCATGATTTATTTACAAGTAGGCGCAGTGCGTCACAAGAGCAGAAGTAAAAAAGAGGGAACGAAACAAACGATCACTAGTCTTATATAACATGGGATTTCCGGCCACGCGCCAATTCAATATACGTGGTGACCTTTGAGAAGGATACGTAGAAGTGATTGCGCAGTAATTTTTACACATCTTCAGCCGAATTAGTTAAACAGAAAGTGGAATTGTATCAGAAAATAAGAGAATGAAATTACTATAGGCTAAATTAAGATAAAGCTTTGTAAATTTATTTGGTTTAAATTAGTATTTTTAATAATAATATATATATATATATATATATATATATATATATATATATATATATATATATATATATGAAGAATACAGAATTGTTCAACTATTTTAGAAGTCATTGTGACAGAGACTGATTGACTGACATAATACCTAAAAATGGCGTTTTTTGACTCAAATAGATATAAAAAGGGATGATTTATCAAAATATTAATAAATAGAATACTTCCTTATAATATACTAAAAGAGAAACAAAATGTTAGAATAATATAATGCATTAAAAAACAATACCAAAAATACTTGAGAATAAAACTTTTTATATTAAAAATAAGAGAATTCATAAATCAAGAATGATTTTTCATCTGTAAAGCCATGCATATGCAATTCTATATTCATTTGAAAAAAAAAATATCTTTATTTCCCATATCACTATCCTTCAACCAAATCACCTGCACATGCTCGATAAAATTTTTAACCCAACCGCACATGCATCACATATAACAAGACATCAGGACCAAAGTTCCCTCACCGCCATTCAGAAAGGGCTCCCAACGACCAGTCCCCGAACATTTTCTCCATCTTCACTAGCCTTATCACTAAAGCCTTTAACCGAAAGCAGAAGGAATAAAAAGGAAAAGATTCTGTCTGCCAGGGGATGCAAGGATAAAAAATCAGATCGGTGAATGAAATACCCGTCCACAATGGTTCCCGCCGGTACGATAAAACAGGAAAAAATAATTTATAACCCGGCTAAGGAGGCCGAAATTGGAGAAATTCTGCCATTCCCCCAGAAGCCCATATTAATGCCCTTTGGTGGTGTGGATGGGGCTTATTTTAGACGTGGGAACACCAGGGTATAAATCAATAGGAAAGGTAATAATCATAATACGAATGGGAAGAAACGGTTTCTTGCATTTGCATTGCTTTAGGAAGTTGTATGGGAATTTTTTGACCTAGGCAGACCTTTCCTTCTCCGTAAACTACCACGCATAGGGCGCCTTTTTTATTTTATACTTCCATAAAAATTCTGAGTGGAACTTCGTGTATAGGTATTTATTACAGTTTGCACCTTTAGTGTACTTGAGTTTCCATCCCTTCTTTCTATTTCTGGTCTTTGGGAAAGGGGTTTGGATGAGGTTTCTTTGGAGGGTGAGATGGAATATGCTAAAGGAAAGAATGTGAATAAATGCTTTAGCTAACAAGAAAGAAGCGGGGAAAAGAAAAGGTTTAAAAGGAAGACTCCTGGATTAGAAACGTTAACACACGAAGAAAATTTAGCAATTCAACATGTACTTTTATAAATATAATTATATTTAGCATGTTTCTCTGAGATTTCTTTCAATGACTTGAACAAAGGCTGAGTATTATCATAAATATAACTTTAAACTAACGATATTTGTGTATATATAAATTTATTTCGTGTATCTCGGAAAGGGCTCTAACGATTTCGATCAAATTTTATATTTAAATAAGGTTTTACTTTTTAAGTTTAACTGTATTTCTTTCTTTTAAAAGCGCGGTTTCACACACCCAAAAAAAAACATTTTATAACTAAATATTGATATGCAGCTATTAATGACCAGCATAACCATATCCGAGGTGGAGTAGTGTTTAGGGCTTCGGACTCCCATGCATTTTTCTTATGTTCGATCCCGTGTTTGCAATTCAATTAGATTTCGCCTGTAACTTTAAAAGAGGTCTCCTAGGTACTTATTATAAACTTCAATTAAATTATTAAATATATTCTAGTATATTGATAGTAGTAAGAGGTAATGAGATTTACTTAATTGTAATTCATTCTGAATTTGTGTTTGTTAGCCTGTTAAATGCATAGATGCATGGACTTTAGGTTCGATTAATAAAGGTAATAAATGCATGTACGCTTTTAAAAGAGCGCTATGTATTGACCTGAAATGTATGTTTGAGTTTTGTGAAACAAGAAGTGATACTGCTCAGTTCTCAAACACCAATATGTTTCTGTTAATATTTAGAACTTAAAATAGATATCTATCCTTTGCGGGAAAGTGGGAATATTATAAAATAAAATTTGAAAAGGTTAACTGATGCCAAACGTTTCATTTTTATGAACTATATTACAATAAATATATTTCTGAGTTTCAATCGAGCAACGGCGGCAACAATTTATCCTGCAGTCTCTTCCCAAATGCCCACATTAAATAACTAAATGGAGGATAAATAAAAGTACAGAATAATGCTCTATAGATTGCAAAAATATTGTTTATTCTTGATGGAATCAGTTGTTATAATATTAATTAACGAAAATTTGAGGGAAAATATAAAATGAATAACATTTTTTTTAAAACTTCTGCAAAATATAAGCTGCACATATTCATATAATTTATATTTTAAAATGTTAAAAAGCAAGTGCTTCTTAGGTCATCAAATTGTATATTTTATTCAGGCCACATTCATAAATAAAACTTACACATAGGATTTTTGACATGATTAAAATTTCCTTCCAATTTTATACTCGGATGATGTTTTTTTACAACTTATTAAAAATTAAATTCATTATAAATTTTCTCTAGTAAAATTTTTAAGAATCATCTCATCAAGATATAAATTTTTAATACTTTCACTGTAAATGTCAATTTTTTAAAAACAGAAATGAATACAGAATATGGAAAAGTTAATTCCTTTCCTAAAGTAGAGCATGCCCTCTGATACTGACATTTTAATTTGTAATTATATACAAGTTAAATTCAATTTCAAAAGAAATACAAAATCAGAAATTAGATGATATTTAATATACGCCTATCATATGTTTACCAAACTGCAGATATTGGAGATCTTTTATCTAGCACGAACGTGATTCGTAAATGCATAAAATTCATTTAAATTTTACGATGACGAAATTCTTCAAAAATATTGTTTCCCATGGAATTTCTTTTATTTTTGAAAAATAATATTAAATGTTTAGGATGTAAGAGCAAGAGCTAAATAAATTGTTAAATATATCTTTTCAATAATTACTTCATATCCAAAACCCGATTCTACCAAAGATTCTCCATGCATACAAATCTAGTATAAGCCCTGCTTATTGTAATGAAAATGTCTTCTTGTATTTTAGCAGAAGTTGAAAATGTGGCTCTTCGTCACAGGACTACAGTTTAAAAAATGAAGTTAGTCACCAGTAATCTTTTCTTAGATGCACTCCGATGAACAAAATTTCTTTTAACTCGGGATTTTAACTTTTAAAATTATATTTGGTAAATATTTTATAAGTGTTATTTTTATTTTTATTATTGTTTTACTTTCTGCGTCATTTATCTGTTTTTACATGTGTATGTATTTTTCATTTAGCTCTTTTTTCTTTCTCTGTTATTCATAATTTTTTTTTTTATTTAAAGATATAAAATTCGCCTCCATTCTTCGAAATCGGAAAGGAGTATGTTAGCTCTACAATTGGGGATGTACTGGATAGCGTATTGTAATTTCATGGGTAAAAAAATGGCTACAAAACGGGACATCAATCTTATTAAAATGCATCGAATCTCTTCACTAAAGTCAATTTTTATGAAGCTGAAAAAATATTTTTGAAAAATAAAAAAGTATTTGAAGAATGACTTATCAAATATTTAATGTTGGTGTTAAGCGACTTATAAAACTGCACTTCTAAAGTTCATAGTAAATATTAGTTTAATAACTATTTTAGCCTACAATTTAAGTTATTAAAATATTCTCTTTTTTTAATGCGGAGAAGTTTATTTTTTTTTTATTCGGAGATTTGCTTAAAGAAAAGTAGGTTTTCTGTGAATTTAATCGTCAATATTGTCAAAAGATGTCATAATATATATATATATATATTTAATTTTCATAGCTTTCCTTTAAAACAGAAAACATTCATCTCCTTGAAACTGAGAACTTTGTTTACTAAATCACTGCCCATCTCAGTTCGGATATATATTATTCAACAAAACTGAAAAGAGGTTAAATTCGCAATAATCCAGCACTGCACCAGCCCAGTTTATCTTATAGTATGGTATTCTTAACAATACGAGTAGGAAGATTTAAAGGAAAATAAAACATAGAAAACGGATACCAATGAAATTACCGAAGTGTTAACAATTGGCAACTTCTCAGATTCAGAATTATTTGTTATATGTAGTAGAATTTTTTGTATAAATTTTTATATTTTGTGCAATAAACATAGTGATTGTTGTAAACTGTGCTTGTTTAATAGAAAGTAAAGGGTGTTCCAAAATTAATTGCTACCATTCGTACAGTAAAATGTTGGCAACTCTATTAAAAAAACCATTTGAAAGCTGATAGCTCAGGGCTAGTAAACACGATAGTTACATTACACGATAATATAGCCTGTTAACGCAAGATTTGAATTAAATAAAAAACACAGTTTTCTTTCTTTAAATGGTTATATTTTTACTAAATTGTAAAGTACATATGACAGGGTTATACATTGAATAACACATAGGGCAAATGGCATCCACAGCTTTGCTGACACATACACACACTTTTGTCAATTTTTTCATGACCATTTTGCATAAATGTGGCTGAATTTCGTTGATGCAACGTTGAATTTATACTTTCAATGCAAGCATGCTTGTATGCTTGTTGGCATAGATCTCGTGACTTCAAATAGCTCCATAAAATGAAATCCAATGGTGTTAAATCACATGATTTAGGAAGCCAATTCTCAAATTTTCGAACTGTGACACCCAGATTTTCATTATTTTTGAAATATTGTCCAACAATGAAAACACGTTGTTCTATCGTGTATCGCTCTATTTTTACTAATCCTAAACTATCAGCTGTGAAATGGTTTTTTAATAGGGCTGCTAACACTTTACTGCACGAATAGTGGCAAATTGAAATCTTCCGTTAATTTTTGGACATCTTTTAGAAATTTTCGAATACGGTAGTCCTCTTATCCGATTTAGAGTCTACCATATAGTAATTCAACAAAAAGAATTTGAAAATATTAAAATCAAGAGCGACAATGTTTTAAGAAAATCAATTTCATGATACTTAGAGTTAATAAAAATTATTTAAATCATTATTCTTTAAATTTATCACTTAAGAAGCAATATTCGGGGGCAAAATAGTTAGTAGAAAAATTACAACGCTTCTGCCTTTTTTGACGTTTATAAATGAGGAAAAAAGGCAATGCCATCACTATGTCAAGAAAAGAGATATTTAATTACAGCAGTGATTGTCACTTACAAACAAGGTTTGGGTCCCTAATGACTCTTTGATGACTACGCAAACAACTCATAATCATCTTCTGATGAATCTTTGAAGGTTGAAAAAATGTTACAAAAAGATCACGAGCCAATAATGAACAAATGTCGTCAAACAATCTCTGGAATTTTTCATTATTTTTTTTTATTTTAAGCAAGATATTTAATTTTTTTTTCTTATAATGATTTCTTTGCACTGAAAATCAATTTTAAATAGCTAGATTATATAGTTAGCGTTAGGATTTTTGATTTGAACTAATACTTTCCATATTTTATCGTTTGTTGAAGACTGATGGAATAGGTATACATAAATCTTGAAAAATATTTTTTGAAATAATGCTAATAATAAACAAGTACGTACCCAACATACACTTTAAATCCTACAATAAAATAATTTTACTAAAATAAAATAAATTATCTTTAAAACAATGTTGGTTGCGGTCGCAAATTTAATTGAGCATGTTGCCATCGCTATGCTGTGAAATCACATGATTTTTCTAACTAATGAATGGGTAATGGAATCTAAAATTAGATTGCTGCTTTGGCAATGAAGTATATTCGAATAACATGAATGGACACTATTAAATAGTTAGCAAATTGCTCTTAAAGTATTTTTTAATTGTTTGTCACAGCCACAATGGTAAATTTAAAAATATATTCGTGACCAAAACGATTAATAAAATGTTACATAAATTCATGTATTCCTTAAGGTATGTGTTATTTTGCTTAATGATAAGGGGAAAAATAACTAATTTTGACAAGAGATCAAATCAGAGTATATGTGTTATTATTTACTGGACAATTAATAGTAATTTCGAATTGTCATACTGAGCATGAGCATTGAAGAATATTAGAATCCGCAAAGTGTAAGCAATTTTTTTCATCTTTTTCGTACGCTTGTTCTTGATCTATAAAATGATTGCAATCTTCCCTATTTCAAATAAATAAATAAATAAATAAAATAAAATAAAAAATAAAACGCATTATCGAATCATAAATATTTGTCAAATTTGTGACATCTAAACCAGGTAGAAAAAGTTTTGTCACGTATATCGGAAAGATCAATGATATATAATATGCATGTATGTTTGCTTTTTAAGCTTTATTTTCAGAAGATACGACTAAATATTTGTTTTCTCGTGCACGAAGAATGAAAAAAGCAGTATGTGAAAACGATAATTCAGAAAATCAATCTAAATAAATGATATTTGGTATATAATTTTACCGTTAAAATTTATGGTTGTTCACCGCTTAAAATTATTATTAATTAAATTTACAATCTTAATTACTATTGGGCAATAAAAGCACGTCGAAAATTGACACTCGAATCTGTTCATTAAGCAAATAGGCTATACAGAAAAAATACCCTATTGTATTAATATATGAATTTGGGGAGGAAGGATACGAAAATGTCTATGGCTCATACAGTAATTATGAGCTTAAATCATTTTCTTTTTCAGATCATAATTTAAAATTTAGTGTTTCAAAGACAATGTGTACGACTTATATACATGAGTTTGAATATTACGCTCAAAGTGTCGAGGATTATAGAATTAATGTCAAGATACCACAGCGATGTTTCCTTCACGCTTTTAATACATTAGAAATCTCACTTATCTGAGTTTAAAAATCTGCATATCTTTTCATCCTTCGCGTGTCAAAAATAAGCCCCCAACTCTGTGGCGACTCCCCACTGATAAGGGGCGCCAAGGCCGTAAATTTAGGGGTGAGGCGATAGAAAAAATGCCGAGAAGAGGGAGTTAGGATTACTTTCCAATAATCTCAACACACGTGCCCTCCATTAGGCACACATTTCACACAAGAGGTGCCATGACTCACTAAATACCCTTGTGCATAATGCGAATGGAATCTTAGCCCGACCCCCTGCCTCTCACATGTTTTATGAGGCAGTGCGGGAATTCAGGCAGTTTATCATATAGGCCTAATAAGGTGATACTGCTAAGAGAGGGTGTCTGCATCATACGAGGAACATGGTGTTAAACGTGGCGATAGCATATTTGCCTCCTTTTGGACTTTTTTTTTGCAATATTCATGAATATAATCATGTCTCATGAATTTAATTAAACCTTGCATGAGCTTTAACTTCAATTATTTAGTTCTATTTTTTCGCAAATACAGTATCACAGTGAAGATAAATGGAGCTTGAGACAGAAAATGTTTTCGTCTCCTTATCACATTCGGTTTTAAAGGGCATATAAGTATTTATACATGATTCCGTGGTCCATAGTCTTTGATATTTATAAACCTACGTTCTCTATGCTACTACATAAAAAGGAGTCCCCATTTAACAAGAAATTGATTTCTCTGTGATAGTTGTAAGTGAATTTTAATGTTATATTATAAAATGGTAGGCTCTTACAGGTATAGATCTGCATTGAGTTATCCTTAATGTTTTAAAGTGCTAGTACTTTAGGAAGAAACTTGATAAAGGAATTGATCTTCAACTAACAAAGCTTTCAAAAGTGTCAATTCAGCAATTTGAAATTAGGAATAGGAAGGATGAGGCAGCTGTATTTATCTGAATGACATTAAGAGACGTATCTAATGTATATTTGAGGAAATTTATATTATATAATGTACAATATATTCACAATAACATACTAATCATTCTCCATTTTCATTGAATATATTACAGATACATTTATAATCCATCTTTACTACCGAATATTAAAAAAAAAACCTGTATCTTGAGATCAATACAGAATTGACTGATTTTCCCCTCCTTAGAAGCTACGCGAAAAATTTATATACCATGCATGTTATGAAAAGGACGAAATACTTCACATGTCTGATGTTATAACCTGAATTAAAAATTCTTCTTCCAGACCAAAGCCATCTGGTTAAGAAAAATTAAGGGTAATCTTTCTCTTCAGATCACCCAAAATATCAAAAGGTCTTTGTCTTATGGGGTAATTGCAACAACAGTATAAGGCATTTATACATTTGCCACGCCATACATAAAGGTTACCCGATATAAACCAAATGTACGAGAAGAGTTTTTCTAACATATATCTCTCTATCTTTTGAATACTTCATTTATTTTTCTTAAAGAATAAATAGTAAAAATTTTCCTATTTTTCAAATGCCTTTTTCAGACTATTTTACATAAATAGGCTGCTTATATTTGTTTTGAATCACAAAAATGTGGAAATATTATTAATTCCAAAAATAAATTATTTTCCAAGGGAATTTAAATAGCTAAGTATATTGTTCTCAAGATTTTGATTCAATCTTTTTAAATAAACTATTCTAGTAGTTATTCCATACTTCTAACCTTTTAGATACTTAGAATATTGTAGTTCACATTATGTCGCAAAGGAGTAAAAGGGAGAATATATCCAGCAAATGTTAAGGAAATATTTCTACAATGTTATCAGTCAAAATAATCCCACTTTCTTTAATCGTTAGCAAATAATTTGTTTCAGTATTTTCATTTATAACAAATGAAGGTATTTTTGCCAGCACAAAAAGTGCTCTAACATTCTAAGTCTATAAACATATTTAATTATTACAACTTCTGCTATCCGAAGTTGTGAATGTCTTTGTTTCTGCCATATATTTGGCGTGGCAAAAACAAACATGGCTTTTGCGTCATTAGACTGAATAAACCAAGCAACTTACTTTTATATTATTTTCACAAATTGTTTTAAAATACCAACAATGTATTAACCTAGCAAAATAATTACAAAATTCTTGTTAAAATAGCTCTCAAACGACTATTAATAAAATCCAACATGGCCACCTATTAAAGCGTCTATTTTCATTCAAATTGAGAGAAAAAGTGCTTGGTGACAAGAAATTCTTCTAAATTGAGATTAGGTTTCATAAATGCATAGGATGCCACTAATTAAAATAAATATTACGATCAAATATTAAACCACGATTAATACAATAGCCAAATAATGTTAAAAGCTTTAAAAAATTAATATTTATTATCAATGCGAATAATAATTATCATTTGCAATGAAAAAAGAATTGCTAAATTCCAGATTACCTTTAGAAATCTGTTGGTAAACAGTTTTGTTGATTAAATTGTAAATATTCAATATTTTGCGGCGTCGTGGAAATGAGGAATTTATACTAAAAAAATTCCCAGCATGAAATGCATCAAACAACTAAGAATCCAATTAAAATATATATTTATTTAAGGTAATTAATTTTTGATTCATGTAGCAGAAAAATCTTTCAAACACACCAACAGACGCATCAACAAGTTCTTCCATTAACAATACAAACCTCGCTGTCTCGTCGTTTCTCGAGGTCGTCTCGAATTGATTTTTGCGAAGAGAAGAAGAGAAAGAGGTGTGTGGATCTCTGCCATCTCGAGCACTCGGTGGGCGTTATTGATGAGTGTCCCTTCTTGCAGTGAAAAGTGATCGCAGATTTCCATAATTGATGATGGCGTTAATCGGCTTCCCAGGATTCTGGAGCAATTACCAGAGATTAGGGCAGCCCTGAAACCGAACCCGCTTTCCGTGGTTATTGTTGCTGCTGAGAAGATAACTTCTGAAGGGAGCATTTGACAACACTTTATTTCTTGGGTAATTGGTGCCAGATAGGCAACATCTTGGAGCATAAGTTATATCGTGCCAGAGAATAAAAGGATCATCTTCGGGTGATGAATCGATTTGAGTTTTCTTTGAGATTCATGTATCATTCTTGAATATTCTTCGATTGAAATGATGTGAAATATGAAAGTTACTTCCATTATGGTTACATAAAAGAAAGATGTATGGATCATATTTCATCTCTGTTAGACTGCTTCAAATAGAATGTTCACAGATGAGTTGCAAGAGATAAAGTTTTAGACAAAAATGAATTATTTCGGTTATTTTTCACATCTAGTTCAGATCATGCAAATAAGTTAGGAACAGAATTTTCTTCCTTCTTTCAATTATGCCTTCTAGGGCATGCAAATCTGTAGGCAATGCAAATTTTGGGGTACCCTTCTTTCTGAAAAATTTCAAAATCAGATATTCTTTATTTGTTTTAATTTGATTCTAATTTAAGCATTTAAAGCAACATATTTTGGCAAATTGAAACAACAGAACACTTAACTCTAAATAATTTTCTGAATTGTTGGTTTTAGTAGAGCATATAAAAAAATGCACATTTGAAATTATTTTTAAATATCGAAATACTAAAATATAGAATATTTTTTAACATAATCCAAATAATATTTAGTAGAAATATCGGACTTTTTTTTAATTATAAAATATCATATTTCTTTCAGATTTACAAAATAAGCTAATACAAAACTTGTAAATAATAATTAATTATGCTTTTTAGTAGAATAATATTCCCAAATTAATTTAAATAATTTCATTTTTTAAATAAGTTCGATCGCGTGTCCTTCATAATTAAATGAAAGTACAAAATTAAATAGCTTTCAGTACACCCAAAACATTTCAATGGCTCAGAATTCCTATATACTTGCTTATTTTACTTGTTTCATGATTACACCCTGGATAAGAGGCACAAAATGATAGATAAACTTTTTCAAATAAAGCTTTAATTAAAAATTATAAAAAAAAGCAATTGGGCTCATTGGCACAATAGTTATTTTTATAGACGTTTTTGCTTAGATAGTCATTTGCCATAAACATTTATATGTTCCCTTCTCATAATATCGATCACGAATCAAGATTCAAAAACGAGTATTCGTGACCTAAGCATATTTTTCAGCTGGTATTAGGGAAGGATTTCATCATTAATGGATACCACTGAGTCTTATAAGTTTAGTGCCGAAAATCTTAAGCCGCGGCTTAAGAGTTTTTACAATAAAGGCTTTAGTAATTCATTAATACAAAAATAAAATAAAACTAGGAAGTAAAAATTTGGCTTTAAAAATGAATTATTGTCGAGCGAAATGCTAGGAACTTTAAGCAAAATTAAATTTAAAAAATCTTGCAAGCAAGATACCGATCAGAAAATTGTCACGATATAACACCAGCAAGTTTATAATGATAAATGTATAAGAAAAATAAAAAAAGAAACATGAAGAAGAGACAATTCTTGTCGTATAATCTAGAATAAACTACACCGAAGAGAAGAGAATAAAATATAAATCTTGCCGTATATTATTTTCCAAGTGATTCATTTGTTAGCATCAGCATATTTTAAATCTGAAACTAGCTTTGAAGATGATATAGATAATCTAATGCAAGTCAAAGACAAAAAAAAAAAAAAAATCAATATTTTTTTTTTTTTGATTTAGCTCCAAGTATTTTTAGTTGAAATCGCTATTTACTACGAAATACGTTATTGAGAGATATTAATAGTTTTCTATAAAAATTTTCTAATAGGCGCGATTAATATTTAAATTTGCCTAATGAATTATCTTGTTCACGAAGAGGAGACATACAACTACAAACAGGCTACTCCGACCTGTCAGAAGGCACATGGAAATGACAAGACAACAGCAACACTGGCGGAAACTATGGTTCAGTCCTAAGGGTCATCACCGGCCCCGGTACTGTCATTCCCTAAAAAAGTACGTCCATACATCGATGGGAGGAGCTAGACTCCTACCTTTTTGTGTATCTACCAGGCTGGCGTGAATAAACCACCATATTAGAAACTTCTCTTCGTCGATTACGAGGTGCCTCCCCCTTCTCCTGTGGGATGAGGAGACAGACAAATAGGACTTAGAAATATCTGAAATTTGAAATTCTCAAAATACTGAAGTTCACATTATGACCATTGCAATATTCTAATTCGCGAAAGTAAAAAAACGAGACACATAAACATTCTCGTGCATTCTCAAAGCTGGAGGATTGACATCAAGAGGCCAACTTTCACTTCCAGAACATTTCATCTGCATATAAACGATCCAAATCAGGATTCCCTATCAAAGCAGAAAAGGAAAGCACAGACGATAGATAAAGATCTATCCATTCCGAGGAACACCGATTAAAAACTTTTCCCTCCTCCCTTCAAGGCCGCCGCTCCACCTTAGACGTGTAGAGACGTGATTAAGAATAAGCCCTGGCAGGAGGAAGGGTTGTTAACGAGAGACCAGAAACTTGTGCGAGAAATAAAAGGGGTGGAAATGGGCTGGGCTTCAAAAAGACACCTCGCTGTCGAAACAAATGGAGGACGATCGTTCTGTCTGTCTCATGACAGGGGCGGATGGGGCATGTAACGATTTTAACTGCTGCTCGTAGTGTTTCTGGAAAAGTTTGGAATGGCTTTTAGTAGGCTGCAGGGGCTGTGCGTTAAGTTAAAACAGCGGGCGATAGGGCATCGTGCCTTAATGTTTTAGTATTTTTAATACATTTTAAATATGTGTTAATTTTATTTCCGTTTATGAAATATTTTATAGTCACATGAAAAAATGAAAATAGGAAGAATAAATGTAATCATAAATTTTGACTGAAATGAAAAATTTAATATTGAAATAGCATCTTATAGATAAGTGTTTATTTTTTTTTAAGGAAAAAGAAAATAAATTTTGTATTAATAAGAATTATCTGATAAGATATTCTCAACAGAATCCATTACAATTACTTTTATAAATTAATTTCAATTTTGTTTTGAGAATACTTTTAATACACATTTTCTACAAGTATTTTGTTCTAAAAGATTATTATTAAAAGTTAGGAGAAAGATACTTTCAGAAATATTCTTTCAGTTTGTTTATAACATGCGATAGCATAGTTACATAGGAATAAAAATAAAATTACCATGGTATAAGCATAAACATATCCTGATCGGTGTTCTGATCTCTGCTAGTTAGAATAATTTTCGAAGTTATTTATGATTATAGATTTTAGCATTATTTTCCAATAATTTAAAAAAAGGAAAACTTTCATACAGACCTAAACGTCCGAAAACATTTCATATACTTGTCAATTATGCAAAAGAAATTTGATGACATTCTGATTTGTGAAAATGCATATTTTTAAATTATGTCAAGTTTCCACGGTTACATCAAGATTATATCATGACATTTGCGAATTTCATATATAATGAATTATTCATCCTATTCTCCACTACCTGGTCCTCCTAAGGTAGAGAATTTTCCAGAAGAGCTTTGCATCTTCGCATATAATGCAGATACT
Source organism: Argiope aurantia (assembly GCA_026543865.1). Lineage (NCBI taxonomy): Eukaryota > Metazoa > Arthropoda > Arachnida > Araneae > Araneidae > Argiope > Argiope aurantia. Next base: position 745,524 of record JAPMOR010000856.1, read on the forward strand.
ATCATCATTCTTGTATTTTCCAAAAACCTTCATTTTTGTCACTAAATTTTTCATGATGGTTAGGACTCATTGACTTGTCATCCATTCAACACTCATTAATATATGTAATTCTTTCTCTATGGGACTAAATACATAGGAAAACAATATCAGAAATTCATAACAATATTTTTCACTTTTATTTAATTTAGTTTCAGAAAAATAACTCATTTTGATAACCAGATCATTCTGATAGAAAAATGTTATAATCATATAATATACTCTAGCATATTTACATCTTTATCAATGTAGTTTATGAAAAAAACTGAAATTTTAGAAAATGATTAACCAATTATTAGAATCAATCTGATATATTTATTGAAATTAACCCAAGGAATGATAATGACGATGCTTACTATGCATTCAGATGAGTTAATGAATTTAAAAAATTAAATCCTGAGAATTTTATTTTTCGCATAATCAAATGGTTATTAATTATTCCTTTTTATTATTATTTCAATAGCATATAAAATATGTAACAATAGCATACGAAATACTATGCTATCAACGTTTACCTGTTTCCCATCCCCTCTTTTCCAAAGCAGTTTACAAATCATTGTGCCATGATACATTCTATAGGGAATTCAATATAATAAACATTCAAAAGAGACCTCGCCCTATCCTCAACTACCGTGCCAATTTCACCAATTCTTTATTTCATTTGAATGTTTATTATATTTAGATGCGTCATCAAAGGCAGCTTGTCCCTATTTACTCTCCGTTTTCGAGAGATGTTGCAAAATGAAATTTTGCTAGAGCAGATGGCTTCAAACACTGGACCTATTTCGCTATTTTGCATGCATATTGTTTGAATGCGAATATTGATTTATAGAAATCAAAACATTATGAATTTATTAATTGCATATGAATATAATTGAAATAGCCTTAACTGAAAGAGAAATATTTTTCACCACTGTCCCTTTTTAAACGATAAAAATGTATTTTTCATGCAAGTGGTTCATTATCAGTGTGAATTATCTACAAATATGCGATGTGGCAATTTTAGAAACTTTGTTTGGTTTCATTTTGTAGAACAATATGCTGAATGGTGAGCGATATTTGCAGTTAGTTTTAATTGGAATTAGGTCTGAATTAAGGGATGAATTGGCATTGTTATTACATTTTCACGATCTCTTCCGATAAATTCTATAAGTCTTCCTTGGAATTACAAGTGATGAATTCGATATCATATGCGCAAATATTGTTAAACGAATGCAATAACTATGCAACTGTACTATAAGTATAATTGAGAGTAATGTCTTGCTGTCGAAAGCAAGACATTACTCTCAATTGAATAACTTTTAAGAGATTATATTAAAGTATTATCGGATCATTTTTTAAAATTTAATGAAAGTTGATAATTTTTTTATGCTTTGAACTTGCCCCATTAATTATATTTCATGATATGTGTATTCCCTCCGGAAATTACAATGAACGCCTAACACAAAAGTATGAAGATATGGTTTAAGTCAACACATTTATATTTGAATATCGCATACAATTCTACAGATAAATCATAAAACGTTTTATCCTTATAAATAACCGTAATTTTTTTTACTCATTTATATTTTTCCGCTATGAGGAGCAAGTAAAAATTTAATTTCTATAATTTTTTACTATACCCCTCCACAAAAGACAGAATATTTTCATATATTTAGATTACCTTATTTAATAATACTCCGTGACTAGAATTATTGAGAAGTGATAATCAGATAAAACATAATTGCATTAGTTAAGAAAATTAATACATGTTCTACTTTTTTGGGACCTTCTGTATATAGAGTGTAAATTAAAGTAATTTTCGATTTAGTACGAAAGAACAGCTTGAGAGCAGTAGTGTAAAGGAATAAAACAAGTAAAATGCTTATTTGTTGTGTCACGACTTCCAAAGTTTTATGCTAGGAATAAAAGATTTATTATCAACAAACTACTTTTATTTTCTATGTCTTAATTGTTCTTCTTCAGCTGCAGTGCCTATTTTGACATTTAAAGTTGTGAAGATACTACATTTTCATTTTGTCACAAGATTGGAAAATCTCGAAAAATGCGCGTTTTGCTCACAACTTCATCACATTCAAGGCATACTTTCGGAATCAATCGAAATGCTCTCCAGTTTTGTAATTGTCATTTTCCGGTTATCTAGTACGTTTTTTTTATATAGAAACGCTAACTCTATTGTTACCCCTAGGTAGCGCTGTGATTATTAAACAGTATAGAGCAAGGTCACTTTTCTATATCTTGGCACGGTACGTGAATAATTATCGTCTCTTTCAAGTTAATTTAGAGTAGAAGGACCCAAGCGGATACTTTGTATGAGATGCGTTTTATGTATATAAATTTGTAAGCAAAGAATGATTTGAATTCTACTGATCATGAGTATAGAATACAAGCAGAAATTTTCTTAGATCCGCGTCACGAGAACCATCTCAAATTTATTATTTCATATAAAAATATCTAACTAATTTTCCTTATTATTGATTTAAATCGTAGATAGATGTTCCTTTTTTATTTTATCTAAGATATAGAAAGCATTTTAGAAGGAATTTTTCTTTCTTCCTTTCTAATAATGTAATAGCACTTGAACGAGACTTCTCGAAATTTGTGCTCGGCCCTGACGATCACCATTCTGACTGACAGAGACAGAAGATTCGCAGTCACACCAGAACCCTCCTTTTAATGAAGCGATACCAACACATTAAACACCCTACCTTGCACCCCCACCGCACGAATGTTTCCAGAAACACTTTTCAATGTGTTCATTACTGCGCGTCACTCACTGGTGATGACAGATTCAGAGAGCCATGTATTTCCAGATATATCCTGCAAAAGGATATCTGAATAGGGAAGTTATATCCTGGATTGTCAGTTCTAATGACTCGCGTAAATACGTAATGTACCGGTGGAACGGTTGCGCAGACTTTTATTTCACATCCTTTTTCCATTTCGGGAGTTGGCTTCTTTTTTTCCCGTCCTGACATCATCGTCTCAAGGCGGAGGAATGGAACGGATTTTCATTTCTAATTGAGTTCTTAACGATGGTAATTGGTGAAAGGGGGTGGGAGGTTTTTAATGGGAAGGGGAGATACGTAAGGGGTTTTAAAAGTGATTTTTCTTCAAAGAAAAGTAGTTGATTGAGTATTTTTAGAAATGTTTTAAACGCCATTTAGTTACTCTTTTCCATTTTTAAATTATAGAGCTCACAAAGAAAACATTGTAATCGCCTTCGAGATTTAGATTTTTATCCGGAAAACCACTTTTTAAATTTAGGTCTGTCTGTGAGGCGATACTTAATAAACGCTTTGTTGTAGACTTATAAATGTAATAACTGATTTGTACACTAAATTTTTTAAATTTCTATCCAATATTGTTAGAAATATATCTAGAGGAAGTTTATTTGTTTCTATGTTCGAATGTATAAAAACACGATAACTTAAAAACGAGAAAAGCTAGGTGGATAAGATTGGTACACAGTTTTATCAACAAAATTGTAGATCCACATGAAATTTTCCATGAATTCCATCAAGGGCTGGCCATTTATCAGTCTGCATATTATATGCAAATTTAATGACTCAAAAACAGAGATGTAAACAAATGAAATTTTGTATATATTTCTTGCACATAAAATTGCAGATTGCGCTGTATTTTGGTTTAATTGCTCCAAAATAAAGTATACAAAGCACATAATTGATTTTTCTTCTTTATAGGATGCGCAATATGTATGATATTGCTTTCTTATATGATAATTTCGATGGGGAAGGATAAATATTCTTGCTTGCGGACTTTCCTGTGATTATCTTTGTCACTTTATTACCAATATTTAACGCGAGATACATTCAGACACTCGGGGGCCGGGTTATAGACTCATATAAGGCGAATTGAAATCTGGTACTATATTGTCTTAGTATAAGCAACGAATGGACTGGAACTTGCTGCTGCCATTTAATTCTATATATTTAGAATATTTGATATCAGTTTTGTATTTGAGGCAAAAAAATACAAATTCAAATACCCAATTCTACTAAATATATGTCATATTTATATGTACGTTAAAGCTGTCATGTGTGGCGAATATTTGCAAATGGAATCGAAGATAAGAATTTAGGAATGAAAAGACAGTTCGAATGGATATCATTCCAATCATCTGACAACAATTTAAATCTAAACCAACATATGTGAAACACAGTATATTTTTGAAAAATGTGGAAGACAAAGTAAAAATAAAAGTACAAAGCGCTTATCGAAATATTCTACGTTAGTAGTCTTGAAACATTTTAAACCCTTGGTAGTATATGATTTTTCTGGTGGAACCGTATACCCGTCTCCAAAACGGTTTGTAAGTTAGACATATGTAATTATATAGATGTTAGTAGCAATGAAATTAATAAAGAAAGAAGTAATTAAATTTAAAATTTGCATTATTTTATAATTTATTCATTTGTCTAATAATAGCTTAATTCGCATTACTTGCATTATTAATCCTCTTACATCAGCGTGTTCAGTTACCAAGTTGTTCTATATTTTTACAAAAGAAATTAATTCAATAGATATTATGTGTAGGTGCATTTCCTATTCTTAATTAAAATTTAGTTCGAATAAGAGCTGCTGGCATTCAACGGACTCTGGTTTTTTCTTCTTACGGTACCCTAGAGCTTGCAGAATCTGTTTTGTCTTCGTTTTCATTATCGCTTCATTTACTTGCAGTTTTGTTCCCATAAGCTCACATTTTCACGATTTTGACGCACGACTTCCGTAAAATTTCAGCGTACCTCTCTCTCGCTTCAGATCTTGATTTTAAAATTCATTGTCGCTTCTCTTTAAAAACTGAGACTATACTATAGGAATGAAAACTATTCGACACATGTAGCGGTAGCTCCTAAAATATCTAGCAAAAATATAAAGACCGGTAGAGCAAGGAAATAAACTGCTCTTATTATGGGAAGTGTGTGTTTAAACGATGTTTGTCAATACTAGCACGATAGGAAAAATATGAACAATAAGTAAATGAAAAAGCGGAGGAAATTCAAGGGTACATACATTTTTAATGATTAAGCTTTTCACAAGAACCATGAATTTCTCTAAGGAGAGATTAGCTTGCTTTATCTGCCTACCTATGTAAACGAATCATATGCTATAATTTACTTATAAGAAAAGGAATCGAATAATATAGAAAGTGGCGGATAACTACCTTAATACAGACTTTCTTTACCGATGGATTAAGACGTTTTGTGGCCTAGACAATACACACTATAAGTCCCCTCTTTTAATAAACGGATGTTTCATAATTCAATGCATTTCTAGCTTTATTAATTTGTTGATGATTTATTTTATATATATAATATTTTCGTTAAATAAAAATGAATAACTTATGATGGAGAGGCTTCCTCATTTAAGCATAATATTATTTAAGAAGACAGTTTATTACAGTAATTTATAAATACCAAATGATTGTTACTAAATACCTAAAAACAGAACAAAATTCCCTGATCAACTCTATTTGACAAAGTATTGTTACGGAACTTCAATTCCACTAAGTCAGTAAAGTTACCGGGTTCACTTGTAGTGGGTGTATAGTATGAAAACAATCAGCAGGCCTCAATAACGAACGGCGACTTTTATTAAACAAAAAACATGAATACGCAGGCAACTATTATAAAGCCGAGACGAACACAGGGAACCCACAGCAGCACACTGCAACAAACAGAAGCTTGCAAGTAGTAATCGGTAGTAATGACAACCACAGCACACAAAGCGGCCATACAGAATCGAGTAGGGAAAGAAGAGTAGGGAAAGAAGGGAAACTTCGTAGTTACTCTTTACGGTCTCCCCAAATGCCTGCAACTCTCCACTTCTCCTCGCTTTACTCTATCCAATTGCCAACTCACTACTACACGACTGGCTACTTCACACACAACTCTATGCTGCTTCTACAATAAAGACCAAACTCGGCACACAGCTCAATTCAGCAATTGCTTGAGTTGCACACAACGCTTACTCTTCGCTGGACTGATCCAACCATTCGCTGTTGACTCTTTCCACGAATATCTTCAGTTTACGCTGCCGGCCTTTTATAGATCCCGGAGCCGGACAGAGAAGTTCTGGAACAATCAGGCATATCTCGGTTCCTAGTAGCTCTATCACCAAAATTCTGCACGATACCAGTATTATCTATTTTGTCACCAAAGCCGCTATATTCGTCGCCAAGTTTGACGCCAAGCCCGAGGGTCAATGATCCGTCATCCGATCAGCCTGGAACAGAGCTGATCGTAAAACGATCTTCATTACGATGGAACTATTCGTGCTGGGAAGAAACATTACCGATGCGTAACAGTATCGATTTTATTTTATATTTTACAATACGTAAAATTTGAAAATTTTGCGGTTTCTTTATTTAACAGCTAGGTTAGCGAATAGATTTTCAATCTTTAATATTTTATCAACTTGTATTCCCATATATATCAGCGACTCTAGGTAGTTTCCTAATTCACCTAATCAGAAATCCGCTACAGTGCCCTTGATTCATGGTTTGCTGAGGGGAATTTCCTTTATTTTTGATTTAAATTTAAAATTGTAATTATTTTGAAAGACTGCGAACAAAATATCTCAAATTTTGCTTTTGTATAGAATTAAAAAAATTAAACTATTTATTGAGATTAAAAAATTCAAAGCACATAAAAATAAGAAAATTGATGAAAATAGGAATTATATCAATATAGAATATATTAAAATAAATAAATTTATAAAAACAAAATTCATGTTAATAACTGATAAAACCTGGTAGTATGATTTGATGGTAAAGATTGAAAAAACACTCTTTCAAATTTATTCGAAGTTTATATATCATATAAGATGAAATTCATAAATCTTGTTCTCGAATCGGGGAATTGAATATAAGCTACCATCCTTTATAAATTTTATATGATCTGATTTCCAAATAACTGAAATATCATTGCTTGGAGAAAAATGTAACTTTATTCCAATTTCATGAGCAACAAATCGGTGACTTATTATATTTTTAATATCACTCAATTTCCTCTCACTTCACATATCTTCCAAACGAATATCACATCGTTGGTAAACGCAGAAACCTGGCAACGAGGTGGAACGTTGTCATAACAACCGGTTCATCAAATGATATCGCAATGGCGGTGATCAAATCATGATGACTGTTTCTTAGCAATAAACTCTAAAAATTCTCCAGAAAGATAAAACTTTCCAATAAGATATTTTGGCGTGCGAAAATAGTTTTTGAGAGAGCCAGATAAGCTAAGCATAACTGAACCTACAGTTGCTAAGAAACCGGCTATCTACTTTATAGGCATATTATATTATATATATATATATATATATATATATATATATATATATATATATACTCTGCGTGGTTCTGGATTTAAGTCCTGTTCGCTGAAAACTAAAATTTACGTTCTGAAGACGAAGCGATTAAGGAAACGACTGACAGTAAATAACGCCATCGTATGGAGAACTTCAATGGCTTAGTGGGGCAGCCATTCTAAGGGGAAACTGGGTTTTAACTCCACCGCTTCCACATTCGCAGTTTTACACAACATTAACTTCGAACAGCCGAACAGTCTTACTATCGTAGCTGGTAATAAAACCTCTCGACTTGAAAAGATAGAAAAATTAACTCACATAAGTTAGATACAGAAGTATAAAAAGTAAAATAAAAGGTAACATTAATGTTTCTGCTGAGTTTGGAATGTTAAGTTTGAATCGATTCGTTAAGACGTTCTTTTGATTCTTGGAATGGAAGCTTTAAAATTGTCCTGAGCAGTCTTCAACTTCGGTAATTAAGATAAGAATTAATAGCTGAAGCGGGAAAGAGGAGGAATTGACGTTATAAAACTCAAAATGTGTTTCTATCGTTTCTTAAAGATTGTGTTTGTTTCAATTTTATTTTGAAAGAGTAGGTAATAACTTTTGGAATATGGTTCTGCTTGATTTTCTACCGTATTAAAATAAATTGGAAGTGAGATTTATTTTTGAAGAAAATGCAACGGATGAAAGGATTTTCGTAATGAAAAAAAATAATTCTTAAATTCAAGAAGTGTCTTATGTTTGCCAAGAATGAATATTTACTTTTTATGCATATTTAAATGCGACTTACTCTTTTAAAGAAGTTGTTTATTAAAGCTTTCAAGAAAATACATGTAGTTTTTGTATGCTTAATTAACATTTCAGGGTTCATATTAATCAAGCTGAGAAATATTGCGCCACCATTAAGATTTTTCAAAACTTATTATTTGAATATATTATATATTATAAAATTCTCTTGTTATTGATTTTTAGAGAATTACTCATTTTCTCATGGATATGTCTTCCATTTAGTTTTATAAAATTAACAATAGTTACAATTTGGGATCCCATAAAGATGTTCATTGTAAGCTGTTTTTAATAAAATTATTGAAAAATACAATTGACTATTAAATATTCAGTTTCATTCATTTCCTGGTACCAACCAGAAAAATATGATAGACACTGTTTTAAACTGTTTTATTAAATTTAACTACATTTTTTTTCTTTATAAATATTTTACTTAATTACTAAAGAACATTCTGTGGTACCAACCAGAAAAATACGACAGAGACTGTTTCAAACTGTTTTATTAAATTTAATTACATTTTTTCTTTAAAAAAATTATTAAATTTCTAAAGAACATTTTGATGATAATGATGTTTACTACGTATATCTTTCAATTTTTTAAAGAGTTAAAGCATTCAATTTTTAAATAAATAATTAAATAGTATGTCCTTTTACTGATAATTATGTTCTTTTTTGAAAGGCCACTATTTTTTATGCTCCTTTTATGATTCAGTGTTCTTTATTTCTTGTGTTTCTTTAATTACATGCATTTTGTCTGTATTCATTTATTTGTTTACTTTATCCTGGAGCACTGATTTTTCTATAATGTGCATAATGAATGAACATTTCAGTTCCTAATTTTCTTTTGCAAAAAGATTTGCGAATTTCCTTGATATTAAGTAAATCCCATATAATTTATTGTTATGAATTTATAATAAAGATTTCTTGCCAAATTGCCAAGTTATTGCCAAGGTTGAAAAGAGATTAACAGTGATTTTTAAAGGATATTGAATGGAGGCCAGGACAATGAGCCACTTCCTCCTCCTTCCGTAACGACGAATGTGGAGAGCATAATGAAGGTTTTGGAAGATACAAGAATTTTGACCATCTCAGTTAGGACCAGAAATCATAATTTCGGATTTTTAAAACAAGGTATGCAATATTTAAGAAGAAAGTTTCATATCCTGTTGGGAGACTATAAAAAGAGAGGCATTCACACAAGAAATATTTCTCCGGAGTGTTGATCCCGTTTTGACGGGTGCGGGTGGGGGTATGAAGCTGAGTGATGCCGATTTTACTGGGATTTAATTCGTGACTTGTTATTTGTTTGCTGATAATTTCTAAAAATGTCCTTCTTTGTGTTCACTTCCTGCATCTTTGCTACCTATGCTTCAGCAAATTATTGAACTTTTTTCACTGCACAACCACAGAACAATTTCTTTAATAACATTCAAACTAAACTGACATTATATTAAAAATATTTGAAAAGTAATATAAATAAATATTATAAGAAGGCAGGACAATTCACTACTTATGTGAATCTTCGAAACTGATTTTGATTATAAACTACTGCTTAGTTTTGAATATGAAAATCTTAACCATCATATCATAGAAGACTGCTACCTTATTGACACTTCGATAGAGAATTTTTTCCTCCTTGACTTTATTTATTCTGTTATGTAGTATACAAAAGAAAATTATTATTATAAAAAAATGAATTCGGGATTTTGACGAATCTTCAAACTTTCAGATCTTGCTGAGTCTGAAAAGCATATTATATATATATATATTGGAATTAAATTATCTATCTTTCTGTTTGCTGTGAATGCAATAAATAGCTCAAAAACTCTTTGAGCAGGATAGATAACATTTAGTATATAAATTTAATATCAAATTTGGATTATCATGAAATTTGGATGAAATCCATTCAGAAGGAAACTTTTGTATCTGTTGTCTGACCAGTAAATGAGCACTGTAACTACGAAAAGATCTAAATAAATAAGATTTAGTACACAGGCTTAACATATAAAACGTAGATCATTTTGAACCAAATCTGTCAAAGAGTTTGGTCGATTAGTGCAATAAAAAGTACAATATCTTACATTAAGTAAAAATTTATATCTGATCTTGTGACTACAAATTTAGTTAAGATGCCAAAATTTGGTTTTAGTCGAAAAATTACCGTATAATATACAAATTCAACTTTTGAGTACTTGCATCAATCGCATTTCGGGGATTAATCGTCAAAATTCGCCCGTTTCATTCAGTACAAATTCTAGATTCATGTTAAAGATCGATATTTTGCACCTATTGCTGGCCAGTGCCTTTAAATTAGCACACAAATGCCAATTTTCTTTACTATAATATGAAACACATAATCTCGTGTTGCGACTGGAAAAATGAATATATCAGCAATCGAGACATTCACAATTGGAGTTAGAAAGCACTTTTAATAGAGAGTATGTAAAACAAAGGTTACCGCTTCCTCTAGTTAAAAACCGTCTTTAGGTAACAAGGCTGATATTTTAGTTATTAAATCTAAGTTCTTGGATTAAAGCTTCCTCTTTTTATTTGTATTGTCCAAATTGATAGGTAATTCAGTTAGATGAAACATGATTCTGCTTTATTTTCCTCACGTTTTACAAAAGTGTATCCGATGTTTAAAATATATTAATCCTGACAGCTCCTTATCTTGATGGCTTAGAACCTGTACAGTTTATAGGAGTTCGTATTGCCAAATAAATAATTTCAGCTATTCAGTTTCTAATCTTAACTTATTTTTATCTTTTCAATTTCAAAAGATATCTTCTTGTCTCACTTTCATGTAAAAACATTTACACATCATATATACAAGATAGAATAATATTATACTAAAAATACTTGAAGCATTATTAATCAGCATCAAAGAAGCCAGGAAACAAATTAAAATGTCACTTCCTAATTGATAGTTGCCGATTACATTGGGCTCCAAAATCTGCACAAATATTTACTTAGGTAGAGCGTGAGGTAATAGCATGAGTTAGTCCCTAAGAATGTAAAGATTGCTTTCAAGACGAATACATATATATATATAAACGTTCATTCATTTATACTTTGATTGGAGAAAACTATGAAAACATCTGTATATCAATCTGCGTGATTTTACATGTATTCAGTTACACTTATCAAAGGGATTAGATGGAATTCATATTCAGTTTATGTTCCGTAGCCCTACTTCGCCTATTGTCATAAGGCCACTTATTGCCAAAAGATACAGTAACAATTTTGTGTTTTCTTAAATATCTGATAGTTTAATTCAACAATTTTATTTTATTTGAAAAATAATAAGAATATAAATATAACCCAATAACAATATCCCAATCGAAGGCAATAGGCTCTCTGAAATAAATTATAAAAAATAATTTGGCTTTCATATTTAATATATTTTTTGTTTCAGTTATTATGAAAATACCATTGAGCATTCAAATGACCTTACAATTAAAGTTTTGAAAATTACATACCGCTTTGAATTACCAATTTATAAAAACAGTTTAATTTGGGAAATAGGGGGAATTTGGCAATGCAATTACTTTCTTTTATCACCCCTATGCTATTTTTTGACAATATTTGAGTGCACTTTGATTTTGGAAATATTTTATACTTTTAATTTATGATTCCCAACTTATTACCTTACGAATTATTTGGCACGCAAAATCGATTCCTTTGCTTAAAAAATATTTATGTTTTTCTTATATGCATCCGCTTTAAAATGTCAGAGAGGAAAAGGAACTACAATCGCAAAACGAATATTTAAAAAATGTATTCATAAGATTTTAACCTCATTCAAAAATGTAAAAAAAAAGAAAAAAAAAATGAAAATAAATCATATTATGAATTGAGTATTATTATATAAACTAATTATCACTTTATGAATTTGGAATCTACTATTGAAAACTTCTCCTGTGTATAGGTTCTATTCCAAAAGTAAATAACATCAAACCGTTACATAGTCACTATTTACAATGACTTTATTTTTGAATTCTTATTAATTATTTAATAATTTTTGAAAAATAAATTGTTATAAATTTTTAAACAGTATTTTATTAAAACAGCAGTTTGATAAAATGCGATTAAGTTCATTAGTTACCAAATGCGTGATTACATTCAATTTCACTTAAGATATATTTTTTATATATAATAAAGAAAGAGATCAAGAAGGGAAAAAAGTGTAAAAATATGAGAGTTTTTGATGTAAATTTTTTTTTGAAAAATTATTATTTCTACCTCATTAATTATATTTTAAATGCTTAATTAATGTTTAGAATTATTTTCTTTATGTCATTTATTCTGATTATATTTTACTTATAGACCCTCACACTTCTACAAATGTGTTTCATATAGAGATATCTCCATATTTCATAAAAAAGACATATAGAGATTCCTCTTATTAGTATTAAATGCTACTAATAAAAGCATATTTAAAATACTTATTTTTTATTAGATTTTATTTTTCATTTATTTTATAATTAATTATTACAAATGTTACTGAATCCTGCATTAATTTTTTTAGATTAAAAATTGGATAAAATTCTCATATTGAGTAAAAAATAAATAAATTTATTTATTGATAATTAAGTTCAGAATATATTTTATTTTTTTCCAGAATTAAAAAACAATACCCAATTCCAATAGCCTAATACGTCAAGCATTGAATGAAGAAACTAGATTGCTAATTTCTGTCTTTGCAATCATAACAGTACTTACAAATACGGAAAAAAATTAAATTAAGCATCTAATAAAAATTTAATTAATATTCTGTGGTTTAGTATATAGAAAATTTATTAATATACTAAGCAGTAGAAATACTTTTTCATTTTTATTATGTTATAATTCTTCTTTTATATCTAATTTTTGGGATTTGACTTTCATAAACTCGCTAAAAGATGGCGCCATGTGGGCGAAATCAAAATCTAATTAAATTTAATTGAATAATAATCTGAAAATATTAAAATAACATATCGAAACCTAGTATAGTGATATGTACAAAAATTCAAACTTCTATCATAAATGGAAAACATATGGTTTATCTTTACGAACATGAAATAAATTAAGCTGAATAAAATTGCTAAATAATAGGATGGCTTACGAACAGAATTCAATACTTTAATTTCGACACATATCCAGCACTGCATTTTCTCTTAATTCCTTTTTCACTTAAAAATAATATCTTCCATTTTATGACCTTAGCTGCAGCTCTTCACATAAATTAAGTAGGCATTAAAGTCCCGCACCTTTCAAGTACCAACATGGACAGCAATCTATTAACTCAGAAGTGTATCCAATTACGCTTTCTTAACTCCAACTAAATTACTTTAAACGAAAACTAATTTTCTTATCCTTTAACTATCCACTTAGTTCTTAAAATTTAAGCTGGAAGACAAAACGTGATGATTAATGGCATAGGGTGCTCAACTGGCGTGCATTATCCAACAAAGAGTCAACAACATATGGTATCCCTTGTTTTTTTATCCCACGCATTTTGAGGAAGAACTAACTTTTCCCTCTAAAAAGTATTTTTTCCCCCTCCTTATATTTTTCATCAAGGCATTGTTTTCGATGAGCTGTTCCCACAGACTATCCACTTTAGTTTATCCTTCGAATTCTTAAAAAAAATGTATATTTAATAGTTTTCAGCTACCTTTTTTTATATTCAAAAGTTACAAGTATCAAGCGACTGAAAATTGAAAGAAACTTTTTTTTTAATGCTGAGCTTTAAGATTAATGAGGGTATGGCTGAATTTTCTGAATAATAAATGAATAAAGCTTTTGTGGTGGATTAAAATTGCATTTCTTCTTAATTTAAATAACTGAAATTTCAACATACTCATATATATTTTGTTTTTAGAGTAATTTTTTAAAATTTAGAATAATGACGAATCATATTTTCATGTAGTTTTTTCCTGCACAGCTAATGTTTTTTTCGTAAGTATTTTAATGAATAGAATTTTATGAAAAGGATTTCAAAAAATCTAAATGCTAACTCATTAATTAAAAAAAATTAATCCATTCAAAACAGTTTTTGAATAGGTTTTCCGATTTTATATCTATTCAGTCGACTCTTTTTTTTCACAATAAATATTTGAATTCTTTACGTAGTGAATCAAAAAAATATGTGAACCCATGTAATTGCAAAAATTATAAAAAGCGAATCCAAACGTCACTGAGATTAAAAGATATTTTAAATCAGATATGAAATAGGAGTTATGAAAGCTATGAATTTCTCAGAATTCATGAATATATCGTACAAAGACCTGTTTCCTTTAACAAATTAGTTTTTATTCAGCTGTATTGCTTTCGATGTAGTCGTAAAATATGGCTTCAGAGCTTAGAAATAAATTTCTAAAGAAAGTCAGGCAAACTGAAGCATGAAAAAAACTCCTGTCCCTCATGTACACATTCATATGTGTCTTCAAAATATTGTATACTTAAATCTATTCGTAACAGATTAAATTGTTATTTTAAAAATTAAATCCAGCTGGAGTTGTTATCGCAAAACTTTCTCTCAAACTCTCTATTAAAACTGTTATCATCTCTTCATCTATGCACAGGACGCGACGGCCAGGTGGTAAGTTCTCGGCTTCAGAATCGGAGGGCTTCAGGTTCGACCGCGGCTCAAAATTACGAGGTCTGTCTCAAAATAGCCCAGTTGTTGTTTTAAAACGGGACGTTAATATAACGAAACAAAATGAAATCAACCATCTCTGCATAAAATTTTTGATTTTTGGCAAGGGCATGAACGCTATGAAGGTTCAGGTTTTTTATTTTCAGTATCCCACCCATGAGGTTTTCGTAAAATAATACCGAAAATCGGTACCTATGCATTATTAATCACATTTGGCGAACCATAGTTTTGGAAGAACCTATTAAAGTTGTGAACTTTGTACTGCTTTATTTTGGAAGTTAATCTCCAACATTCATTTAATACTCAAGTAATAGAAATTGGAATATATATATTTTGGCCTTCTTTTTTCTAATAAATTGACACCAAAATTTGGCACCAAATTATTTGAAGTCAAAATAACTAAATACCAAATTTCATTTATTTAAATCATTTCGCTTTTCAAATATCACATTTCCATGCATGAAAAATTACAGATCAAGAGACGGTCAACTCCTTGATGGATTTGAATACGAAAGACAACAAAAGGTAGTTTATAATCCATCTTAAAATTTTCATATGAATGATGGCAAAAATACGTATATGTAGTTAGCTTGAAGGAAACACCAAGTAAGCAATTTCTTCTGTTTCATTTTTCAGAATCAGATTTTAGAAATTTTAATTAGAATTTTTTTTATTGGAGTGATTTAATAAAAACTGCAGAATTCTAATTCAATTAATTTATTTGTCGAACAAGTAAATCAATCTCTTTTTAAAAGAAATAATTTGATTATTCCTTTTATTTAACCTGTCTTTATAAAAATCTGTAAAAACGTATTAATTCAATTAAAAATCTAGAAGTATAAATATTTAAAAAACCTCAACTAAAACCTGAACATTTTCAGTAATCTTCTTATTTTAATAAAGAAAGCGTATGACTCAGAAGAAACAGTTGGTAAAAAAAAAAGTTTCCCTATAATCCCTTTGTTTAAAATTCTTTCAAATCCTAATTCTACTTGTGCCCGAAGAGTTAAAGTGTGTTAATTAGAGAAAAGAAAAATAAGAAAGTAAAGCTCTAAGGGAAAAAACCCTCCACTTTGTCTATTAATATAAGTAATTTTCCTCTTATTAAGCAATCAGAAATCTGCAAAAAAAAAAAAAAAAAAAAAAAAATGTTGTTTTTATATTTGCTTTTGACTGGCAAACCTCAAAACAGCGCTTATGAGAATGGTTCCCCCAATTAATAACGGCTTAGAGGGCACCAATTAAAGCTTAGTTCTTACATCAATTAATAATAAATACAGCTTAATGAGTGCGCAGTGTTGCGTCGGAAGCTCATACAAATAAATAAATAAAACAGGAGGAATAAATACTCGTCCATTGTGCACAGGGGGGCTGTAAGAGGACTCTTTCCTGTGTCCTCTTAATTAGAGGACAAATCCCCCGGCCTAACTCGTGGGGGATTTTCTTGGGGATTAAGGGCAATCTAATCCCCTCGATGATTGGTGGAGTGTATTGGTGAGTGGGAGGAAGTGGGGACGTCTCGAGGGAGGATAAAGAAGAAGACAGCAAGAAGGAAATTGTAGGTTAGTTTGGAACGGTGATTGGGTCCAATTGATTAGATATAATCAAATTACCAACAATGATTACAGCGTTCGTTCCAATCGGTCATTTGTGCGAAAGTACCGAATTTTTTTTTTTATAGAGATAAAAGTGTTGCTAAAAGTTTTTGTTTGAAGGCGTTTTTAAGTTTGCAAAAGGAATAATCTCTTAACCTCCAAATGCTTACCCATTGATTTTAAAGGTTTGGGAGTCTGTCTATTTTCTTCTCTATCCTATGATTTCCATGTGCCGATATGCTTATATTTTGCTATGAAATATTCGGATTATATTACGCTATTATAGAGAAGGACATCTGAATTTGTTTGCAAACACTGCAACTAAAGAATAATTTTAAAAATTAATTATCCAACCTTTAAATGTTGATATTCGATTGATAAATAGCGTGAAACGTTAAATTTTTTTTTGCTATGTCGAACATTAAAATAACTGTACACTATTTTTAAACGGGGATAGGTAGTTTATATTCTACTTCAGGAGCATGAGGACATATTGTGAAATTATTATACCAAATTTGAACAAAAAAAAATGTGTTAGATTTTTATTTGTAATATTTTTCTTCAGAAAACTATGACATATTTAGAACTTCCGAAAATGGCATTTAAAGATGTAAAATAGAATTAAACCATGTATTTTTCAAACACAGAGTCAATGCAACTACCCAAAGAAAAAGCATAAACGCAAGATTCAAACGGTTTTAAGAAGATTGTTCAGAAATTAAGAATACTAATTAAAAATATTTGATATTTTTGCAAAAAAAAAAAAAAAATCGATTTTTAACGTAATCGCCTAGCTTAATTTAATCTTTTCTTTTTAAATTAGTAAGCTAGTCAAGATAGGAATTAACAATATATTGTTACAGAATATTATAAGATATTTTTAATAAATTCTTTTGAATTCTTCAGCTGCTTATTTTAAAAATTATCAATGCCTTATTTCAAATTAATTTAGTTCATTTTAAAAGTTTCATCTGAGATTTACTGCTGGAAAATCTTTTATCTTATTGAAATATTTAATGATAAATATATTTGAAATATTTCGATTCTAAAAGTTTGCATTTTACTTCTAGTTTTTTTTTCATGTGCTAAATCACTTATGTTTATGCTTTTAGAAAGAATTGCATGCTCAGGTCAGACTATTTACTTGATTTTTTACTGATTTTCGTCACTCCAAACAGAAGTTTAGTTAGTTTAATTTAGTTTAATTATATTAACGTCCCGTTTAAAGCAGCACTAGGGCTATTTTGGAACGGATCTCATAATTTTGGACCGTGGTTAGATGACTAGAACGATACCTTTGTTGGAATCCCCCTTTCCACACCACACCAGCGGGAGGACGTTTAACGTGCACGAGACCCTCTTACACGACGGTTCTTCGATGGAATAGGGTCTCGAACCTGAAATCCTTCGATTCCGAAAGCTAAGAACTAACCACCGGGCCACCGCGGCCTCTCACTCGGAACAGAAAGTTGCAAGTTTCTAATGAAAGAACTCGGGAAATCTACCCTCTATACAAGAACCAATTAGGCTTCAATTACATAGGATGACAAGATGTTCCACAGTTGCTTTGCTGCTAAAGATGCCACTTATCCCCCCCCCCCCAGATTCACTTGGTTGGAGATTCTAGAAATAGTTGGTTAAAAATCATCATCATAACAAATAACTCGCAACATTGAAGAAGACTTTATATTTATTTGGAAAGACGAGTAAAAAGTACAAATTAACATGTGTATTGGTATCCAAATAAAAACTTGTAATTTAATTTTAGTGTTTCTGAGACTGGATGTTTCTCTGTGTGATATTAAGTTCATGTTTCGTTACTTGAGATCAGGATTTACTATATATCTAAGTTATACGTATATGTGAACTCAGAAGACAAATTTGTATAATAATTTTAGATGAATAATCCCTTGCGAGTGCTTTTAAAAACTCAGATTATGCTAATACTTAATAGTATTAAAATAGAAATTAGATGAGAATTTCAATTATTTTGGGAAAACTGGAAATTTTTAAGAAAATATATAATTTTGATTTATATTCCATTATTTATAAAAGATGAATACATTAAATTATAACTGTTATTATTTTTATGAATCTAAATGTTTTAAACCTCCCTGGATTTGTAGTATCCAGTATTTTTGGAATAAATTTGGCACGCGATTCACAGGACCAGTTGAGAACCGAGAAGAGGAACTCTTATACAAGACTGTAGGTTTACTATTCATTTGGTAATATAACCCAATAATATTAATTAGTTAATGATCCCATCGCCAATGACGGGGCGTACCTTCGAGAAACTTCCATACATATGCTTTTAATATAATATATTCCGTATGGTTTGTTCCTGGTTATTATCCACTTCAAAACCAAATATATGCATGAAATTTTGAGCATAAACAGACAGATCTTTCTGTCATTCTGTCCGTAGCCATAGGAACATAATATCTTGAAATGAAATTCGGTATATGATTTTACAGCCAGATTTGACAACTCCATAAATTTTGGTCCTAATGTTTTAAAAAATTTCCTTTTTCTGAGTTGATTTATTCGAGTACACATGGCTGAGTTAGCTGGAAGCTTATAAGATTACATAAGCGAAATTTGATGTGTGCTGCCGATATCAAAATTGAAGCCAAATATTAGATTTTAATCCTTCGGTAAGATAAAAAAGAAAAAGAGCTGCATTGTGTAAGCAAAGGAAGAAAGCGAATCCTTTTTCAAAAGAACTCAGTTTATATTTTCAGAGAAAAACAATATGGCCTCAAATATATTTTCAGGATAAAAAAGATAAACTAATAGCAGTGACAGTTTTGAGACCTTTTATTATAAAAAAGTAATTTTAAGAGATACAAGAGCAAGTGATTTCTCTAGAAAGATATTAATCTTCTATGATCAGGACAGCCCACGGTTTTTAGAGCGATTAGTTATCGTTTTCATGAAGAAAATCTTCAATGACCAGAAGTAAAAGGTTTTAGAAAGTTTAGGTATGTATTAGAACTATTGCTTTCAATGAGTAGAAATTTATCTTTAATGATCAGATGAAATCTAGGTTTGAAAGTGATTAGTTAATGGAATTATTGTTTTCATTCAAAGAAATTATTCTTCTATGACCAGGATAACCTACAGTTTTTAGAGCGATTGTACGTTGTTTTTAAGAAAAAAATTGATTTTCAATGATCAGAAGAAGTCCAGGGTTTTATAAAGTTTAGGTAGTAAAACTATTGCTTTCATCAAGTAGAAATTTATCTTAATGATCAAAAGAGATCCAGGTTTGAAGTCGATTAGTTAATGGATTTATTGTTTTTACTAAAGGAAATTAATCCAAGGTTTTAGAGTTACTGTTTTCACTGAAAAGAAATAAACCTTCTATGATCGGAAGCGATCCAAAGATTTAGAAAAACACATTCTAAAACACGACAATAACCGTAACTACCTATTTTCAGGAAAAAGAAATTGGATAATGGAATTATTATTTTCACTAAAATCAATTAGTCCAAGATTTTGGAGTTGCTGTTTTCACTAAAAAGCAATCAATCTACTATGATCGAAAACGATGCAGGGTTTTGCATAGCGTATTCCGAATTAACTGAAAGGAGAAATAAAATAGACTACACTGTAGATACGAAAAATTAGCGGATTGCTAATTTCTTTTTATGAGGATGTATCGGAAAAATTTATTCTATAACACACCATAATAGTAACTAGCTATCCAAAGGAACAATCTAAAAATTGATGATCTGTCTACAAAAATTCAGTTGACGAATGTGAAAAATGTGGCTTGGAAAACATTCATCATTGCCATTCTTAAGAAAACGGAAACTCGTCTGCGTCTATTTACATCGACAGGGGGGCGGGGGGTTGTTTACTTTCTCAGCAAGGAGCGAAGAGGAGCTAATAAACGACCCAAGAACTGTCATCGGTCACGTGATCGTGATCGGTTGTTACAGTGACAGTAGAGGTTAGGTTCTGCTCTTTGTCATTGTCAGAGCTTGGCATAGTTTAGGACGAGCGAGCTCTTCTTGTTTGCTTCTCGGGTTTCGCCAGAGCTCTTTTGACGACGAAATGACGTTCGTCTTCGTTTATTAAAGTGCGATTACGCGTACTTAATATCAGAGTTCGTCGGAAAAGTTCGCTGGCATGGAAAATAATAAGGCGCTCGAAAGGGTGATGGCCTTTTAACTGAAATACTGACGGCTTGATTTTGGAAATTGCTGCTGGATTTTCTGCTGAATCGGATTAAGAAAAGTTTCTTGCCTTGTCTTTTACTTCATTCATGAAATAATTTATTATATTTTTTGTGACTGAATATTTAAGATTATGGCTAGGTCATTGTATTATGCAAACAAGATTTTTAAATTTGATTTAGCGCAAAATTTCCTTTCATTATTTAACTGATACTTTTATGTTGTTCTCTTATCCTAAGGCAATTTCTCTGGGAATTTCAATTTTCTCTAAATACTTAAATTTATTCACCGAATGTCTTTAAATATTTAGTAAATAATTTATTTTGGTACAGCAAGAAGAAAATAAATAATTTTCACCTTCTCCCAGAGAAAAAAAAATAACATGAATTTCTGAATGAATAATGAATGTTAATGGAAAAAAAAAAGAGCTTGGTAGCTTTTTTTGTTAATAATCTATCTAAGCACAGTATTTCAGGTTTCTGGAAACTTAACCGATATATTCAGATAAAATCTTTATTAACCCTCTCACTGTGTAATTCTTTAAAAATCGCTATTTAGATACGATGATTGCAAATAAGTTCAAATATCTTTCAAAGAAAATGAAATGAATTATATGTTACATGATGAACAGAAAATGAACTGATTACCAATCCACGGAAATCGCAGGATACGCAGCTGGAGGGTTAAGCTTTTATATTAATTAAATTACCTACCGCAATTACCGCTACTGCAGTCAATGTGAAGTCTCTGTAATATTAAGTAATATTTACAACAATCCGATCCATCAGGTTCGTGGATTTGAGAAATGACGGAGATATGAAAATTCTATTTATATGTAGACTAGAGGTAGGTATTCTATTTATATCTCGAGAGATTTCCTAGGAATCTAGTCAATAAAAAAATTATCGTTTAAAAAAGTACTGAAAAGGAAATTCAGTGGTTTTTTGATGGAAGTGTGCAATAAATTAATATATACTAAAATATATAAGTTGGGAATTTTGCCATAACTTTTATATGTAAGTAAAACTAATTTTTGTGTAAACATGGCTTGTGCTATATAGCTAGAAAGAAAGAAAGAAAAGAAAAGCCTACGAATATAGTTTTTATGCAAGTACTTGTTAAGAAAATCTCAATTCGATTAAACATTAGAAGGGAACTCTTAAAAAGACAGATCGTCACAGATATTGACTGAATTTGAAGTAAGCAAACAATGTCTAAAAAGATATTATTTTTTATTATTCATATTTTGATATATTTAGACCAATTTTTTTTAAAAAATTATGAACTCCATTAAGATCATTCATAAATTAGAACTTTTCTGTCTTTCTATCAGAATTTTCAGTTTTCTCTTTCAAAATATAAGTTTTCTTCAGTACAAACTCCAAATTTTAAGCAAACTGACTTCTCTTTTATTTATCCAGATACATCTCTCTCTCTCTCTCTATATATATATATATATATATATTATATTATATATTATATTATATTATATTATGCATAAAAAACTATCTCGATATATGAAATGGTAACAATCATACTATTCATAGGAAGGGAATAAAATTTTGGTTCAAAATATTTTGAGGTATGTGCTCAAGAATCCATGAAAAACAACAGCTAAGCTGTAACAGTCATGACGAAAGTGGCAAAATTTCAAAATTTTCAAATCACAACTATAGCTTTTTTTTATTGGAAAGTGTTCTTCATAGCAAAAAAAAAAATAGATAGTTTTAAAATGATATCTGTAGAACTAAAATCACCAGCCCTAGACAGACTAAGAAGAAAAGAGAAAACGATTGTGGTGTGGCTACAGAAATGTGAAGTTCAACAGATTTCTTTTGACATGTCCCGTGCTTTGGTTCCAGGCACCATCTGCAGCATGCAAAGTGCATCGTGGTTTAGCAGGTCAAGTAGAAAATTTGTGAAACACAATAAAACGTTTTTCTTCTTCTGTTGTTTGTCTACTGTTATTTTGTTTGTTTTTTGCTATGGAGAACACATTCCAATAAAAAAAAATGGTGTTACCATTTGAAAATTTTGAAAGGTTTTCACTGTAACCGTTGCATTTAGAACTCAACTGTTGTTTTTCATACGATTCTTGAATGCATACCTCTAAATACCTTGAACCAAATTTTTTTTTCCGCTCCTGTGAACGGTATGGTAGTTACGGTCTCATATATCAGTACAGTTTTTTTTAATAATCACCCTGTGTATATGTATATATATATATATATTAGTGAACCCAGTTTCTATAGTTTTTTTATGGACGAAAGGCTTTATATATTGCCCTTAACTATAAATTATAAAATAAACTATTCCATTACTATACTAATTACTGAATGATCCATGTGCCTCAGATGCCAGTTCGAAACTATATACAAGCTTGCACCATTACGCATTTGTTCTCTCTCTTTGACCAGCCTGATTGTCCGCATTACCACCAAAGCGAAATTGCATTCAAACATTGTTATCTATGGCCCCCATCTCTCTTTTCCCTTGTTTCCACCCACAAAGAAAGCAGCCCATTTCGATGGGAAAACTGCATCGCCCCTCTTTGTCTCAATTAAACGTTGACGGAAGCTGACGGCCCACACCGGAGAAAACATGAATCTTCTCCAATGCATAATCCAGGCCGGCCATATATATATTTGTCCAGCTCTTAACAGCAGCTGCAGCCCGCTCCAGTTAATTTGTTATTACAGAGCTAGAGTCATTAAGTCTGTTCCGCACCTTTCTTGGCTGTTATCGGAACAAGCCATTTGCCTAATTATGTCTTTCATTATGATAGCACCGCTAGTTTAGACTGCTTTCTCTTGAAAAAGGCCTGCTGTCTACATAGGCCTGGTGTTTTCTCGCCTTTAGGCTGTTTAGGAAAGCAATTTGTTCTTTATATGTTCTCTGGAGGAAATAATCCAAGTATTAATTAATTTCTTTGGTGCTGTAGGTATAAACTTATTGGATGGTTATGAAGAATTGATTTTGATTCAAGGTTGGGAAAAAATTTTGATTAAATATGTTTCATTTTCGTTGTACATTGACAAAATAAGATGGCAGGTTACAGTTTACATTAAAAAAAAACTTATTTAGATGCCAAGAAAAGTTGTATTACTAGTATACTCCTAAACTGTATAGTATTCTAATTCTTTTTCATTCATTTGTCTGGGTTTGTCTTAAAATATTTTTCTTCAAAAGAATGCGGAAACTTGACTTCAGATACTTGCAGTTTTTCTGTATATGTATACATAATACGATACTGGATTTTTTAAAAAGCTGAAGAAAATTGATTTAAATGAAGATTTTTTAAAATAGATTGTGCCTAGCATCAATTACGACTTATCAAAACAGCGGGAGGGGTTTCCCCAAAACGTCCACGTTCTCTTTCTAATGAATGTGTTCTTCTAGAGAACGTCTTACATAGCACAGGCGTATAATAATTACAAAATATTAATCTTTTATGTGGATATAGAGTTTTTAAGGAATCTATTATATAATCCTTGTCAAATTTATTTGGCGATTAATCCCTGACATGCGATTAAAAGTAACTGAAAATTGAATTTGATTTTTCTTCTCGATCAACTGAAACTAAAATCTGACACAAAATTACACTTGTACTCACACAATTTCAGCCAAATTTGATACATTTAAGTCATTACATTTGCCTATTTCTGAAAGTACATAAATATGTAAACCCCTTGTTGGATTTGGTTCTAAAATTGGTAGGTATCTATACTAAAGGAGTTAAATCTCTGTACCAAATTTTATCTATCTAGCTCCATCTGTTTTTTAGTTATCGTGCTAACTTATATTCGAACAGCCTAACAGTCAGACTGCTTCTGAAATGGATTTGCTCAAAATTTGATAGAAATCTACAGATTTGGTTGTAAGACTTTGTACCAAATTTCATCCGTCTAGCTCAAACTAAGTTTATGTTTGAATATTTTAACAATATCATTTTAGCAATGTAAGCTAATTCTAACTTTCATTCAAAATAATTTCCATTAGAACAATGGAAATCAAAAATGAAGCAAGTGAATAGAATTTTAATTTATGCTTCGGCAATTTACATCCCATAAATAGTGCGATAAAAATTGTAGCTTTTCTCAGAGAGAAAAAAAAATACAATGGTTATTAGATTACCAAATATCATGGTATAGAAGGGTAAATAGAGTAAGAAAACAATCATAATTTAAGAGCAGAAATTTAATAGTAACAGTTTAATTGCGAGCACGACATAAAGAAATTCTAGCTACTTATTTTGTCTTATACGTGAATGGACCCGTCCATCCAAACCAAGCCGTTATATCTTAATCAGTTGTCAATAACTGAACAGTTTCAATATATTTTTGTAAATTCTGAATTAGTGTGCAAAAACAAATTGCAAAATACATACACTGCACGTTTTGAATTAATGTATAAGCATAAGAAAAACTGGGTCGCGATAAATATCATACAACTTAGTGAAGTGCAAAAAGGATTCTTGATTCCATTTACGCTGTCAGCATAACTAGCACTGCTGCGAGGGCTATATTGTTTTCCAAATCATTAATAACAGTTAGTATATAACGTTAGTTAGTATATAACATCGAAGACCTTATTATTAGTATAAAGATTTCAATCAAGTACTTGTAGTGTAACAGCAGTAATTATAAACTTGCAACAATAAATTTTCAATCCTTGTATGAAATGACGAATTGTGTATATTAACGTGTTTCGCCGAATTTTTTCCCATCGCATGTTCTTTTTAATTAAAATAAACTTTTTTTTAGAATATTTCCTCCTATGCTTAAAACGTATATAGCTAAAATTTAGTGTCTTTTTTTTTAAAATAATAGTTTTTTTCCTTCTGTAACGCTCTGAAATTTAAATCACTCATTTATATATATATTTGGATAGGATTAATATGTGTTTTTATATCCTTCCACTACCGCTTTAATGTACTGTTTATTAACATTTTTTAGTAGTTTAATTCTGATTTATTGTATCTTTTTTTTTAACTTTATTTTTTTCCAAAAAAATTTAGAAATACGCGTTGCATTTTTTTAGTTAGTTATGAGAAAACTAAACTAAGTCGATTTATTACTTTTTCAAGTATTAGCAATAAAGTTTCAGTGCCCAGTATATTTGGCAAGTTTCATAAACTTCATAATCCATAAATAAGAATGAGCAATAATTAATAGCTCATGACGGCGGTAGAATGTGACATCTTGTAGCTTTTAATTACCGCAAAAAATTTAATTAAATTGGTTTCACTGAGAAAGAAAGTGATGAATCATTATCTAATTTCACTTTTAAAAATGGCACATTAATATTAAGAACCAACAAAATGTATATATTTCACATCTGAATTTTTATTGGAGGGGTTTCTCTTCCGAAACATTTTGCTTGGCAGCGAAATGAGAGGACAATATTAATAACTCACGCTAATGTTACACCGTTAATTATGCCAACGATGAGTTAATTAATTAAGCTTCCCATTAACTCTAAAAAGAAACGACTTCATTGATTTCATTATTTATGGCACGGCGCAAGTAACTGCTCTTTAATCCTTTAACAGCCGTTACGCAGAGGCACACTTTGCAAATGTGGAGCTCTTTGTTTTCTCCAGAATGGATTATTTATAAATTAACATCGTTATTTTTAATAAATTTTGAGTGATTCTGGAATTTTTTATTTGAAAAAAAAAATTGTTTATGATATAAATGCATTAGGCATCTCGAGTCTATGTTGGCAATTTATTATGTGTAATGATTACTTTTCAAAACTTTTCTGATAGCGATATTATTGATTTGAGTTGAATCGATTTTTTAATGTTTTTTTCTGTCTTTCTGTTTTCGAAAACATTAATTATGAAATAAATATTTTCAACTTAACATCAGAATTGCAACCCTGAGAATTGAATTATAATTATTGATTTATTTCAGCAGTTGTATAGATATGTATGGTCTTGTCTTTATGTCTGGGCATAGTGATGATGCATTCTATGGCAAAATGTACAACTTTCTTCATTTCTCATCAGTTTGATATATTACATATCTACCAACTGCTTACATTACAGAGAAATATGAAAAGTGTTACATTATCACACTGATTGCATCTTCACTATACTGTGCCATGAAAGCAGAATACTGCATGCCTATCCAAATGCATTTTTTAAAAACCAGAATACATAACAAAAATGCATTCTGTTATGTAGTTAGCAGTTAACAAACAACTTTTGCAAGCACTTAGGTAGATATGTAATAGTTTTTTTTATTTTTGTTTTTATCTCAGAACGTTGTGGATGGACAAGTTGTGATGTTGTGTGAAGGAATGGAAACTATGTTACAGCTTAAACAGTTGGGTAGGTATGCACCATCTTAATTTTTATGACAGAATGTAATGACGATGCATACTTGGACTTAGTGTAACACTTCTGCTATTTTTCCGCAATTTAAAATGGTATATACCTACCAATTGCTGACGTTGTAGAGGAACTGTAGGGATTCTGCTATTACCGTAAATCTTAAATCAAGACCAGATCGCATCTTCATCACTATTTGCCATTAAAGTAAGTTATGCAACTTACCTACCAATATTTTTTTATGAAAAAACAGAATGAAGATATAATCTGATACATGAGGTAGCATAAAACTTATTATTCCTCCACATTGCAACAGTCATTCATGATGAATCTGAATTTCTGGAAGTGGCCCATGCTTAGAGTGGAAATTAGTAACATTTTTCATCCTGTGAGTAATGTACTTGTAGTATTAATGCATGAACTTGACGACTGGCAAAATTTTGGCATTTTTGCAGGCAATATATATATTTCAAGGTGTTTGTGAGGAATTCTTAAAGGTGAAATGAAGGATAAAGTTGTTCATCCTATGCTGCGTCTTTGAGACCAATCGGACAGTTTTTTTTTTCTTATACGATGATGATTCGCTTTGGAGAATGTTTGCTGTTTTATATTATAAGAAACAATATAATATTTTTCTAACCCTGTAAAAACATAATTTACATTCAGCATAATATCAATTTCATTGGTT
Organism: Argiope aurantia; assembly: GCA_026543865.1. Classification (NCBI taxonomy): domain Eukaryota; kingdom Metazoa; phylum Arthropoda; class Arachnida; order Araneae; family Araneidae; genus Argiope; species Argiope aurantia. The sequence continues at coordinate 773,125 of JAPMOR010000856.1, forward strand.
TTTGATATTATATTGAATTTTAAAAATAGCAAAGCTTCAAAAAGAAGTCAAAGCTATATTTTTATAGCATTCTTGAACTTTGATTTTTCATGCTTTTACCATTTGCTTCCTTTTTATGAATGTGTTCCTTCAATATATATGACTGGTGATAATTTTTATATTTAATTTCATCAGCCTTTAAAAGTTAATATTCACAAAAGTGTTTACTTGCATCTATCAATTCATTAAATAAGGAAACTTTACACTCAATTTATAACAAGTTTATTATTTATTTTAAATAAAATAATGACAGTAAGAGTTATAGAGAAAGTTGAAAAGTATGAAAATCAAAATATTTGAGAAATTAATGTCAATTCATTACTTAGCATTTTTTCACTACACTTCAATTAAGCCTCTGGTCCCATTCTTTATTAAACAAATTAGAAGAAATGAGGCTTCAAACTATGTCTTGTTAATGACCTCTAAGGTTCATCATCTGATGTATTGGAAAATTCCTTAAAAATAAAAAAAATGTCGATCTTAAGTTTGCGACAGATTAAAATATATTTTACTTTTACAAAAACTTGTGCTTAACAGCTCTTTTATTTATACAAGTTGATTTATCCACCGCTTTCCGGGATTAAAATATTTTTGTGCCTAATATTTCCAACGGAAAACTTCTTTCAAATAAAATATTATATCGTTTGAAATGCTTTTTACTTAAAGTGAATTTTTAAAAGCCGCCGATTGGTAATTATCTCCACATCCAACACATGTCCAACAACATAGCTCTTCATTAACGATGGCATTAATATATGGATTTCAAATTTTGTACAAAATTATAATGTGCAAGAAAGATTTTAATCAACGTTTTGAGGGCAAATGATTACTGTTTTATTAATAAAAAGCATGAAAATATAAATAAAAAATTGGAAGTCATTCCTAAATATTAATTTTTATCATCTGCTTTTAATATTTCATTTTTTCTGGAATTCTGTTAAACTGTTTTGTCAACAAATCTTCATATTTATTCTTAAAAAAATAATAAATAATAGAAATTGTACATAAAGGGAATTTTGAACGATTTCTTAAAGTAAGAGAAAGTTAAAAGTATGGAAATAAAATTTGTGCGACAGAAAAAAAACAATAACTACCTTCTTGAAACTTAATACGGAGTAAAGATAGCTTTTCGCAGATATTTTTATAAGATATCCCAGATAAATATGAAATTCTAGTTTTATTTATAACTAGCCGCCTTTGGCGACCAGCCGGTTCGCCAGTATTACCGCTCGCTACAATTTTCAATTAAATATTTTAAGTAACTGGTCTCTTAATAGATTCTCAAACAAAACATTTTTAATCTTCAAATTTTGATAGTCATACCAAACTTATACTGTTGTTTAGATCGTTTCGTTCAATTTACTATATATATTTTGCTAATTTGTTGTCATTTCCGGTAAAACTTCAACTTTAATTTAAAGTGGAAAAGATGAAATTGCAATTAATATAAAGACATTTTTTAATGAAACCAAGCGTTTTATTTTATTTATCATCTTTATTGCTATTTATTTATTACTATTATTATTGAATATGAGTATTGCAAACAGAATCGCTCGGTATTTAAGTCTTATGGGAACTACAAAATATTTTTCATAATTTATGTAATATCCCAAAGAATAATTCAACAAAAATTTCTCAGATTCAGCATAAAATTCAGTTTTTAGTTTTGCTTTCAAAAGGATTGAAATGAAATCAATAATAATATTTGGTTCCGGCCTATAAATATATTTCAAAAATTATGAAGTCTAAATTTAATGCAGTAAGGTATCATATTCTAGAAGTATTCTGGACACACCAAATTTTAAAGAAATGAATGAATGTTTCTATTTTCCACGATCAACTAAGACTTATTTATGAAGTTTTGAATGTTAAAAATTTAGAAAAACTTAACATTTTCATAATCTTAGGTCAATTAATCTTGAGAAACCTGCGCGCTAATTGGCGTATTGTCTTTGAAGCGATCGATGGAAAATCTAAAATTATCCTTTTTTTATTGAATAGTGATATTCAAATTTTCATAAATCAGTCAGTTTAAGTGATTGGAAATTAATTCTTAAAAGTCAATGATTTAGTTGATTGGAAATTAACTCTATGACCACCATAAAATTTGTGCTTCCTCTTGTGGTGTATGCATTCTCCTTAATATCCGCTCGAATAAAACATCACATAAAAAAGTACTACATAGAACAAACACATCAAAAGTAAACATAACATTTCAATAGTTGCCAAAAACAAAAGAGAAAAATGCAATTAATAAGCAGACGATATTTAGAAAAGTACAGATATTTAGACTGGAAAATGAAATTATCTGAAATTAACCACACGCGCAGACGATATTTACAAAAGTAAAAATATTCAAACCTGAAAAGGAAAATATATGAGTTATTCCATCAATAAATGCCATAAGTGTGTTTATATCTTTATTATTTTATGAGTCATTAAACATCAAATTGGGTCCGGGACTAAATAAAGACCCTGTATAGAGAGTGTAAAAGATCATGAAATAATTTTTCTTCAATTTATTTTTTAGAAAAAATAATATTTCATATTTGTTTCATTTCCAACAAACACGTGCCGAAAATTATATTTATGCATATTTCATTTCCAAAAAGATTTAATTTATTTTTAATTGGAGCTTTAATCAATGTGATGGCAACACTTTGAAAAAAGCTAATTTTTTCCCATAAATGCAAAACGTGCTTAATTTTAATTTTAATTTTTTACAAAAAAAATTATTGAAAAACATAGTTAAAATATTTATTTAAAAATTCATTAAAAATAGAAATTTAATTTTAGGATTAAAACATTAGTATCATTTAAAAGATAAATTTTTGATCTTTAACTTCATGTAAAAATCTTTTTTGTGCGGTAATATTTTCGGAAGTTATAGCAGAAACACGTCAAAATTTCGCTTAATTTTTAAATAAATAAAATTCTAGTTAAAAATTCGAAAAAATAACCCCCAGGTGCACATTCCCGGCCTCCAAGATATACACGTGCGAAATTTGGTAGCTGTAGGTTGAATGGTCTGGCCTGTAGAGCGCCAACACACACACACACACACACACACACTGAGCTTTATTATAAGTATAGATTAAACATAAATTTTAAGAACTTTTGAGTTCTGAAAAGCTGATGATAATCTTTCTGTTGTTCTAAAGCCAGCATATGCGAAATTTCCTCGTTTTTATCCAATGAATATACTTTTTAAGTATTTTCTATATATTTAAAAATATTTTTTTGGCTTCTTTTGGCTTTGGTAATTTTAAATCGTAACTCCAGATTTTTTTACTCTGTTTTCATCTATGGTATTACTCACTGTACTAATTTAATATGTTACTAATTTAACATTTCAAATACTTGAGTAAGATGGGAAAATGCAGAAGATTTTAACTGCAAAAATTTCAAATCTAACTAAAAAACTTTGAAATTCTTTTAAAATTAAGGAAATATCTTGTCATAAAATATTTAAAAAATAGGATAGACATAATAAATGTCTTATCTTCGTTTCTAGCTATTGAATTTCCATAAATTTCTTTGTATCTAAGTCATCTAAATTTCTTAAATTATTAAATGTTGAAAAATTAATTAAATTGACAACATAATTGATCGAAAAGGGAATTGGGATCATTGAAAATGTAGAAATTTGAATTTCAAGATGATATAAAAATATTTTTGTGGGATACTTTACTTTGAAAAAATTATAAAATTTAGAATAATATCGAATTATTTTAATTAAAATTAGTTCTGAGTATCCGTTTTCTTTCCTTAAATGTGCAACGTTTGGCTGAAATCGCCCAATTCTCTAGAAAATATGCAGAACGGCGCGCGCACAGACGCGCGCGCAACCCCCATTTTCCACCCGAACACAATAAAGTTTAATTCCTACTAAGACAAATTTTAACAACTTACAACAGTGTTCTTAAATTGAATCAGTTTGCACAGAATATTTTTCTACTTTTTCATAGAAAATCAAATTATGTAAAATGCTGTTTATGGGAATGTAGCCATGAAACATTGGCATTCATCGTTTTTTGCAAATCTGTATTTTTAAAGGCTCAAATGTTTTTCAAAATTCTGGTATAAAGAGATTATACAATATTATTTGTAACGGCAACAATCATTCTGTATCATTCATCATTTGAACAAATATCAATGTCGTCGAACTTAGCCATGGCCATTCATTATCACTGTATCAAACAACTAACCTTATATTTTATAACAACATTTGCTTACAAAATAATCACTCAACAATTGTTATGATTGTGATCTTAAATATAAAATTTTGCAACAAAGTGAGAATAATTTTTACAAAATACAGATGATAATAGAAGATGGTGATTGAAATAAAAAAAAATCCCAATTTTGTTTATGGCTACTAGGTAGTTTAGATTGATTGTATTAATGTGCCGTTTTAAAGCAACACTAAGGCTATTTTGGGATGGACCTCGTAATTTTGAACCGCGGTCAGATGACGAGGACAAAATATGAGCTATCCCCTCCCCCCTCTTTCCAAGCTCCCACACACACCAGTGGGAGGACGCTTGACCCCGACTCATTAACTTTGCAACTTTGCACAAGACCTGCTTACATAACGACTTACATAACGGTGAAATCGGGCCTCGAACTTGAAACCCTGCGGTTCCGACGTTACTACCAGGTCACCGCAGCCCACTATTAGTAGGTAACCATATATAGGGGAGCAGAAAAATATACCCCCTTGCTTTGCATTTAGTCCAGTTATCTATAAGCTTGTGCATTCCCTGCGATAAAAAGAATTTTCATTGGAGTACCGATGATTGAGGGAACTAGATTTCCCGTCTTTTGTCTTAGAAAAGAAATATCCGCTACTTTAATCTGCCTTCGATCATATTAGCACTTTGTTATGTGGAGAGTTCCCAATTAATCTTTGCTTCTGAAACGCTTTCAAATTAGAGGAAACAGAAGATCGTTTTCGTTGTAAGCTGCTAATCGTTTAGCCACATTAATTCTTCAATAGCACAAAGGGCAGAAGAGATGGTACCGAAAAAATGAATTTAGTTTAGTTATATTAACATCCCGTTTCAAACTACAAACAAACCAAACAAAACGTCCCGTTTCAAAGCAACACTAGGGCTATTTTGGGACGGACCTCGTAATTTGGAACATCAGTTAGATGACGAGAACGGCATCTGAGCTAGCAACCAACCTCTTCAAACATCCAAACAAGCTGGAGGACTCCAAAACACTGTTAATATTATGTTTTCTAAAAGTGGCGTTGAGTCATATATATGTAATGGTATTTTTAAATCTAACTTAAACTTAATTATTTTCCTAATATTTATCTTAATTTAAACCATATTAACTCCATTCTAAAATGCTCTCTTAGTCCTGATTTAATTGCACCTTGTTTTTTATTTAATTAATGCCCCATGGGCTCTGCAAAACTGCTTTAATCTGCATTTTTACAAGCTCCAAGAGAGAAAAAATCTGTCATGTTTGAAAATTCTTTTAAAAGATACCTATATTACTCTTTCTTAAATCAACATATGTAAAGAAATCCCTATCAGAATCTCATAGTATATAATCAATGAGGATAAATATTTAGGTCTCTCTTTCGTTTTTCTGCAGCTTGTGAACGAACGTCAGATTCGTCCTTGTTTCTTGTACATAAATTATGCTTCCAGGAATGAAATAAAAGCGAAGTTTAAATTACAAAAGTGTCTTTTCTCTTCGGCCACGAAATTGATCAAAAATATATGCTTTATATACATATGTAATGATATATCATAATTTAATTTGTCCTAAACAATTTCCTAATTTTTATTTTTAATTAGCCTGCGTTAATCCCATTCTAGTATGTTTTATTTCTTGATCCAATTCCAATTTTTCATTTAATTATTTCTAACAAGCGCTTTAGAAAACTGATGACTATTACATTTTCTCACGTTCCGAGATAAGGGATAAAAATCCCTAACATTCACATGTGCATTTCAAAGATGCCCAAGATTCTCATGACTAAGCCGAGTCGTCCCAAAGAAATCCTTATCAGAATCTCGTAATAAAATCGCTGATGGGACAAATTTCGCTCTCTTTTGGGCTTGAGTCACGATGCACTGTCTTTTCGTTTCTGTCTTGTTCATATTATGTCTCGCTTGTAAAATAAATTGAAGTTAAATTTCAAAAGTTATTTTCTCCACGCATCTGCAGCATTATGCTTACATATTTTCTCTCTTTAATGTTATTTTAAAATCTAATTTAAATACTTATTCATTTCCGAATTTTTATCTTACTTTAGCCATATTTTCATTCTAAAATATTCTCTTATTTCCGGATCTAATTTTATTTAATTCATTTTGCATGTGCTCTATAAAACTACTCTCTTCAGCAGGTTCTCACGTTCCAAGCGAAGGGATAAATATCCTTCTTATTCTTTTAAAGAAAGATTTCCCTATCCTAAGACTATGCATGCCAAAGAAATTCCTATCAAAATCTCATAGTAAAACCAGTGAATGGAAAATTTTAGTTTTCTTTTGCTCTTCTGCTCTTGTGTCGCGATGTAGATTGACTTCTTTTATGTTACTACTTATTCTTTGTACGTAAATTATGTCTCCTATGCTGAAATAAATCAAAGTTTTAAAATTTGAAAAGTTTCTTCATTTTGGTGACAACTACTACAAATATGTTTGTTTATATTATATATATATATATATATA
>JAPMOR010000856.1:779958-820278 GCA_026543865.1 Argiope aurantia
TATATATATATATATATATATATATATATATATATAAAACAATTTTTCTATCCCTTTTTTTAAGTCGCTATGTCATTAATCAAATTCCTTTTGATGAAATTCGAATTTCTCATTAAATATTGATGTATGATGTTGTGTGAATGGGTTTATATTCTCTTATCATATGAACAAATTAAAATTTGGCTATTCGAATTCCTTTTAGATAGTTATTTTTCAAACAGGAATGCACAAACCAATGAATATTCCAGGTCTTTCTCTTCTAACAATATATACAACACCAATGTATTTAAATACAAGTTAATTACATCCTACACTGCTTTTACAAGTAACAATCCAGTGGAAAGAAAAAGCTTAAACTAATTCAGTTATGTACTGCTACACACATTAAAGCAGCACCAAATACAAGGACAAGGTAAAATGAAAAGAAAAAAAAGGACTAGTCCGATTGTAATTCTTCTACTTTATCTTAACTCATGAATAGAGATGCCTTGCTGCTAAACAGCAAGAAATTATGCAAATCAAGCCACCGGGCATTAAGATTTCCCTGCCAGATGTAGTGACTCAGAAATTTCCAACTACTCTTATCTTTTTTCCTCTCTTTTCTTCCACAAATCAGATCCGATTTGAAGCAATGCTGTCCAAGCGGAAAAAAGGACCGATTGTGTTAAAGGGTCTTTAAAAAAAAGGGGGAATCTCCCTGATCAAATCAGGGCCCATTTAAGTGAGGTCTTTCTTTGAATGTCTGAACAAAAGAAGGGTAAGAATGGCTACAGAATGGATTAGGGGAAATTAAGTCTCTTTCTTCTTCTAAGCATGTGTGACATTGCCTTGGTTCCACTGATTAAGTGACGCAGTAGTGGGGTAGCTTATGCTAAAGCCAGTTGATGACATATAGAACAGTATATATCAAGGGTGGGCATTAAGGTGATCGCGATAGATCGGTGGACCACCAGACATTTAGGGGTGGTCACCTTTATTAAGACCTAAGATGCGCATATTAAAATAAATCAGTTGTTACATTCATGTGTTATCCATTCAGCAATATTTATATAGAAGAATTTACTCAAAATATAAATTATATATTCTCTTTATCTCTTGAGGAAAACGACATTTTTCTCCTTCAAAACGACGTAATTTTAAAAGCATTTAGTTCAGGACTTAAGAATAACTTTTGGAATCAAATGGATGCAGTAAAGTATCCTAATTTAAAATAAAAGTTTCACATCATTTAACATCGGTTTTTTTTGTCTCACCCTACTGCATGTAGTGTGTGAATATGCATTCTCTGAATCTGCCTACTGTGTGAATCCGCAGTTTCAAGGGTGAATATAATTAAGACAACATAAGTTCTCATCTCATTAACCTAATAGATGTTGAATGAATGCTAGGTCAACGGATTATTACGCAATAAATTGGAAGATTCTAGGAAATGCATATGCCATATCTATTAGGAATAGAGATTCCACGATCCTTCTAGAAAATTCTGCGAGTTTATATTAGCAGATTATCTTACATGATTATGAATTCAGATTGTTGAAAGTGGGGCAATTTCTTTAATTTCAATCTGAACGCTACTTTGCTATTACTGCTGTTTAAGAATGATTTCCGTTTGCTTGTGTGTAGATAGTTTTGTAAAAGTTTCAACTATGTTTTGTTTTCTGTGCTCGTGTTTTATTTCGGAACAGAGAATTGCGTTTCATTAAATAATATTTTGGACTACTTTCGCTGTATACCCTCCGGAACAATTTCGGAAAAATAACTCTTGTAATTGATTATTTATATTATCTATATTATTTATATTATCTATATTCCTTTAAATCTGAGTTGTACATGTTTTTCGGTAATTCCTTTTTTACCTTTTACTTAAATCGTTGTTAAAGATCATATTGTAGTGACTCTTCGTTTGCGTTTACGAACCTATGTTTTATTGCGAAATAACCTATTTTTGTACGCTTCAAAAACTATGAAGATTTATACGACCTATTTGGGATACTTTTGATGTTTTTATATGCAAGACAGTAGAATAAGAATTTCGTTAGAATTAAATAACAGTTGAGGTCATTTTTTTTTAATTTGTAAGAAAGCTTTCTCAAGATAACTCTGAAATTATTAATCAAGGAGAATTAGTTAATTTTGTTTAAATATTTGTAAATAATTTTCTGTAGTTGCTTAAAATTTAAGATCACAGAATATTGAAAGATGCAAATTACAACATTGTAAATGAATAACATAATAAGTAACCCTAGATAAATAAATAATTTCAATATGGAATACAAAACTTCATTATACTGAATATCGATTCTAATGCTTAAAACAATTTTCTCCAAATGAGTAACTCTCTTTTAAGTTAATAACATTATATTCAAAACATTTTTATCGATATATGTAATTTATCCTCAGCTATCACGATAATTTGTTACTATTAATGAATTTTAATTATGCAGCAGTAAGTTACATTTTTCTAGTATTTTAGGATTAAATGAATTTTAAAGCCTTGACGAAAAATTAATGAATCAATAAGACATATTAAGACTTTATTGTTTGTAAAAAGAAGCATGTCTCAATTTATTAAAAGTAATACTTTGATATAAATAAATAAACAAATAAAATTATATCTTTATAATTTTTGAAATTTTTAGGCTGCAAAATTAGTTTACACATATTTTTTTTATCAAAGCAGATACGAGAGAGACGATAAGTTCATGAATAAAATGTAACTTGAATAACTATTTTACCTCATATTTCTTTAAAATTCAGCGAAAAGAAGCGTAGAATCCTTTTAAATTATATAAAATGAAAATAAAATTGAAAGTAAAAAAAAGAATCATAAAATTATAGGACGAGCAGTATCTAATTAAGAAAAAATTCATTTATGCATTAAAGGAAAATCGGTAGTTACTGAGGAAACTTGGGATAAACATTAAATTAAATTAATAATGAAAATTCAGGTAAAGAAATTTAGATTTCGAAATAGTTTTTAACTTTTCAAATTTTTTACGAATGCTTAAAGAGTGAAAACAATTCTTTTTTAAGAAAATAATGAAGCGAAATTTCCCAATAAATTATTTTCTATAGAGATAATAATAAAAGTTTTTATTTACTTCAAATTGAATTACTTTCAGAATAATTAGAACAAAAGGTTATTTAAGTAATTCAACAAATAAGCGGAATAATTAATGGAGAACAAGTTTTCTTTTTACACAACTGCATATTTTCAATAGTATTATAATAAGAATTTTCTTCCAAGTTAAAAAACAACAACAACTCTGAAATATCATATTAATAAGTCCAGACGTCGCAGCACAGTTCTTTTTAAGGTTACTTATCTAAAATTTTAAAAAAAATTTCTTAAGCTAAAATATAAACATATAGTTTTCACTTACAGAAAAACAGAATTACTTATGAAACTCTCTCAAAATAAACATATCTAGATAATTATTTAAAATTTCGATAATTATTAAAAATAATTATCTAATTATTTAAATATATAAATATGTGCAAATATTAAAAACATAGATATTTCTTGCATCTCATTATATATATATATTATAAGGGATATTTTTTCAAAAATATCCCTTTAATTAACTGATTTGTTACAGGCTTGTATCCGGGGGAATTTTTTTTATCAATATTTTTTATTCCCTTTCCAATTGAAAACTTTTCCAATTTTTAAATTTTGCACACATATATATTTAGATATCAATAAATTATTTTAATATTTCGAGAACTTATAAATAAGTTTATTAATTAATTTTATTTAACTAATTCTATAAGAAAAGGGCCAACTGTCAATGGAGTCGAGAAAGAATTCATTTCAATGATTCTGGTTGTAATGCACAATATTCATCGTAATTATTTATAATTTAAAGATTAAAAGTTAAATAATAAGAAAAAATTAGGGCATTGGTTAATATATATTTTTAAGATTATTTTTACAGCATTTTTTGTATACATCTAAAATTTTGTTACTTAGTATGAAGATAATCATGAGTAAAATGTCATATGATCTCCAAAGCAGTGTTCATCCAAGTTACTGAATATATCAATTCTCTTAACCAGAAAGTGCTTTCAGAGAAATAATTAATAACATTTTAATGAATTAAATAATACTGTTGAAGTGTATATTTAAAAATCTTTAAACTGTGCATCATATTTTTTTAGGAAATTTTTTTAAAATGCAAAAAGATAGAAAGACATTTCAAAATTACCAGCCGTTTTTAATCCCAAAAAGTAGTCGATCTTATTCAGCAAACCTCTTTTATGAAATAAATTTTTATAAAGCTATCCTTCAATTAATTTCAGTTATAAAATTCAACCTATCTATTTCGGAAACGACAAGCTATTTTTTTCTTACTTTCCCAAGTTCCATCTCACCCTTATTACCTGAACATCCAACTTGCCACTCCCCTAAGGCTGAAAGTGAGGCAGTTATTCATCATGTTCGAAAAAACAATGAAATTTTCGTAGAGGGCAGCCCTCAGTTATTGACCTACATAAAAGTCATCCAAAAAAATGGATGACAGAATAATATTAACTGACAGTTTCGGGTTATCAGTGACTGATGAGAGTTGAACTAAGGATATTTCATTTTTTATATTTTCATATTTTTTGATAACTTTGATTTATTAGGTTGAAAAAAGTAGATACCGGATATTTGCACAGTGAAAAATCACTTTTTCATGTATGTTAAGTGAAAAATTCTCTGGAAACTCAAAACAGCATTATTGCAGTTTATATTACACGGCTTCCTTTATTGGCTACATCAGAAGAACATCAGTTTGATGATTGGATAGTATTATTTTATTGAATGATTGATTGTTGTTACTTATTTATATAAAGTTTTGATCTGAAGACACGTCTCTTCTGAAGCAGGCTAGAAACCGAAATCTCCGAGTATAAATTAAAAGGTTATTAAGTTTTTAGTTTGAAATTTCATAAAATAATAAACTTTTAGGCTTGATTTTTCTATAATCAAATTATTTTTAAAACATACTTTTAACTGTACAGCAATGATAATTTGCACACAAAAATATGTATTTAACATTACCGTAATGTTCGAGTATAGAAAACATATGGGAAAAAATAGTTTTTCAATAAAAAAAATATGGTTATAAAATAAACTTAAATGCATTTTGAGAATTTGAGGATATTAAATTAATATCTCTAAATGGTCTTGAATTTTAAAATATACTCGTGTCCATAAATTAAGAATAATTCAGAGTCACGAGGAAATCGAACTTTAAAATATACATATCTATAAAATGACTACAAACATCTTCAAAAATCATACGCAAATTGCAGGAAGTCACCAGATGACACCGATAGTACGTCACAATGGCGAGAGTGTATATATAAGGAATACAGGCAAAGAAGTAAAATGGTTCGCAAGCGCTTTATAAGCCTTTCAGTGCAATAACTGCATAGTTATGACACAAAGGACGCATTCGGATGCTTTTTTACGTTGTAGAATTATCGGCAGTCTGGAATGTAGGCGTACCCAGCTAGAAGTATCCGAGGAACTTGGAATCGCCCAGAGTGTCATTTCCAGGCTTTGGTAACGATTCCAAGATTACGGTAATGTGAGTAGACGTTACAGTACAGATCACCCCCTAGTTACAACGCCGAATGAGGACCAGTATTTGGCAGTTACTGCCAAAAGAAACAGACGGAGCACAGCATCAGTCCTGTTTCGTCAGCTCTCTTCAGCCACTGGTACGACAGTTTCAAGGCAGACCGTGTACAGACGCTTAGGGCATAGATTGGTCTATACGCTCGTAGGCCTGTCAGATGTGTTTCACTTACTGCAACTCACTGTCGCCTGTGGTTAGCCAGTAGTAGATAGCATGTATTGTGGACACCTCAACAGTGGGCTTGTCAGATATTTTCCGACAAGTCCAGGTTTAGACTGCAGTCTGATTCTCGCCGGATTTTCATATGGTGAGTGCCAGGTATCCGTTATCACCAAGAGAACACCATTGAACGACACCGTTACGGTGCTGCAGGATTGTACGTTTGGGGAGGAATTATTATGGGTTCCAGAATTGACCTGCAAGTGCAAATTTGGAACCATGGCAGGTCAAATCTATCGGGATGTCGTTCTGGAACAACATGTTCGTTTGTTTTGAGGCGCCATGGGCACAGAATTCGTGTTTATCGGACGATATCACCCGTATGGACTGGCCAGCATTCTCACCGAATTTCAATCCAGTAGAGCATGTGTGGGACATGCTAAGCCGACGAGTTCCAGCCCATCAACCACCTCCTACATGTCTACCGGAACTTCGGAGAGCATTGCTTGACGAATGGTGTAATATTCCCCAAGATCAGAGCGATAATTTGATACTCAGCATACCTAGGCTTTGGACGGGTTGTATTGTATCATCTGGGAGACATACTATGTGCTAACCATCAAACCAACCACGTAATATAGGTTTTTGTAAATAATTTTTTTGTAATTTGCTACAGAGAGCAAAAAATCGCAATTTTCATTAATGATATCAATCATATAGCATTTTTTTGCTCTTTACCTTTTGTTTAGTAAATAGACTTTACAAATAAGTCACATTTGTTTTATTTCTGACTCTTTCTTTTCCTGAACTTGCATTATCCTTAATTTATGGACATGAGTATGGTATAATAGACGTTCTTGTAGAAAAATTTCACGATTTCGATTAATTAAAACTCTTAAAATAAAATGAACCTTCTCCATTTTCAAAGTGCATCCTTTATCGAAGAAGTAACTAAATGCCAAATTTAATACTTCTAGATAGAGCGATTTGCTCTGTTTTACACTATTTTTCGTCATGCTTTTCTATGACGCGTATACAGGTAGTAGTCACCTAAAAAGGATTTATAATAAAATGACAGTTCGAGAATTTTATTAGTCGATTTTTTTATTCTCTTTATTTTTCTGTTATAAGTGATTTTTTTTACAGCAATAGTTTTAATATTTCTTCAAATGTTAATAAACAACAATAGTTTAACCTTTATTGATTTGACGATACTTATGCGTGAAAGTAAATTCTTCAAGCTTCGTTATCGTATTGTTGTTATCTTGTATAAAGAATTTTGTTATTCTATTTTTGCGTAGAAAACGATATTGTTCCGCATCTGTAATGTTGTTTTTCAGCTCAGTTACTTCAATCATAGGAAAGATAGTTTCACGGACAGATTTATTGAATGCTCATCGCATGCCGGATGAATGATACCCGGGCTTGGGGACAAAAAAATAATAATATGAGAACATTAGGAATTTTGGCGATAGGACCAATAGGAGCCAAATTATGTTAATTCTTAGAGAACCGTCTCCACACGCTATAAAAGGCTAGTGGAACAAGTCGGTTCTATAGTGAGTGTGTGTTTAGTAAGCGACGAATTAGTTGGATCAGTACAGCAAAGTTCAAGGTATTAGGGAATTGAGCCATACGACAAGTCTTGAAGAAAGCATTGAAGCAACATCTAGACATGTGTTGAGTAGCCATTCGTATGGTAGTGAGTCGGCAGTTGAGTATAGCTAATGCCCCCGTGAATAATAGATAGTGAAAAATAGCAGTCGTTTGGAAAGGCGTGTATAGCTGAGGAAATTCTCTCTTCCTGCTGAGTTCTCTCTGGCGGCTTTGTGTGCTGTTGTAGTGGCTGTTTACTACCGATTATTTCTTGTAGGCTGTTGTAAGATATACTGTGCATTTTTTGAATATGTCTCAACAGTTCCTTCGTAGTTTGCGCATTCTTATTTTCGTGTTAATAAACGTTATTATTTGTTAATGAGTCTGTTAACTGCATCACCATACCCCGACTATAGCGAACCCGTTGACTGGAGGAAATGACAAGGAGAGAATGTCTTTGAATACGAAAAAAATTGAAAACCATTTGAGAGAAAGGTCTTCGCTTGATATGCTGATTATATATTGAGCCACTATTTCAATTTTTTGATGATATATAGAATGCTTTATTTTTGTTGTTATTTCTGATCTGGTATTATGTAAGTACTAAGGCTTGTGAATTGAATTGTACTATAATCACTCTACTGTTTTTTTACAGAAATACAAATTTTATTGCTAAATAATCCGATTTAAAACAATACCCCATTAACACAAAATGCCAAACAACAGTGTTATACCATCTTAATAATATTCTATGACATTCAGAATATCAAACAACATTATGGAAATATTGCAAAATATCTTGTGTCAATTAGGTTGCATTCACCATTTCCGTATTTAACAAGCAAATCTATTTGTTTTGGACCATATTTTCTCTTTCAATATGATGCCTAGCTTAGCTTAGAAAAACATTTGACTGGTTTAATTTGTATCGCAACAGCTAAAACGTAGCTGAAGAGCGATTTTAATTCCATTATACCGGCTAAAAGATTTCATTCGTGTTGCAAGATGTACCGTATTAGTTAACTTTTGTTTCACAAAACTTCAATGATACGTGCTATTCAATGTATTCCTGAAATGCTTCATAGCTCGATACTTAGGAAAAAATCGATAAATCCATAGTGGCATACCTTAAAAGTACTTACCCTATTAATTGCAAAGCAAGATCGATGTTGCTCGTGAGAAGTTTGAATCGATTATCGATAAAATCTTGACCAAGAGAGTGGAAGTGATTAGTTTCTCAATGAAGTAGAAAGACACTTGGAAAATTCCTGGAGCACATGTGATTAAATGAGCTTCCTTATTTTAATATTAGAAGTTAATAAATATTACATACATGAGAGCGGAAAGATCGCGACATCTTGTTAACGCCGTTTAAGCTAGGTGGCCACGTTATAAAGATTTTTTTTATTTAATATCTTTATTGGCTGAACAGGTTTCTCTATAAAACCATTAGAATTTTGTTTCTACATCTATTTGTTCGGAAGTTACACTGATTTTTATATTCAAAAATACTATTTTATATCTTTAGATGCTATTTTCTCAAATTCTAATCTTTGGTAGAATTTTCTTACGAAAAACCGCATGAATTAAATTATAATGAATGTTTTTTTAAATGATATAAAAATTTGCCGAAAATATTCTCTAGTTCCTAAAATAGATAATAAGTAATCTGTTCATTTAGAAATATTTCATATTTGTTTCAGTGCTTCACAATGTGAAAAAAAAAGTCAATGTTATTTATAAGTTGAATTCCAATTATTAAAGAATGGATAGAAATTCAGCTTATTTTTTAGTTCGGAAACCAGATAATATATTTCTTAAGCTGTCTACAAATTTTTAAGCGAATCATTTTAGAAGCCATTAGAAAATTTTTGCTTTATACCTCTCTTTACCCAAGTAATGCCTCCCCCCCAATTTTTTAAAAACAAATTGCCATTTAACTGGCATATTTAGGTTTTATAAATATTTTTTTCAATCTTTTTAATACAAACATTCAAAAAAGTAATTATTTTCGACCATTTTTTATAAAATTCACTCCGAAAAGTGTACACGTATCCTAAAATCAACATTTTTTATTCAAATAATATAATTTAATTTGTTACCTTCTTAAGGAAATTTTCTTGGTAGTGAATTTTACCCACGATTATATTAATTAAGCATCAAACGACAAGAAAATGAAATATGAAATTAATGGCTTGCTTCAGGATATCTTTTTAAAAAGTAATTTGTATTAGGTTTTCGTATTTAACATCGATAAGTTTTATTTTGTGAGGAACAAAAGCATTTGATTAGAATTTTCAACCACAGTCGAAACCGAGCATTTACATGCAGTAATCGAGTTCAAGCTCCTGATAGTGTCTGATAAACTCCATGACCAACTCTTTGTACAAAAAAAATTATTAAATTATTAATAATTATAATATTAATTTGTTAAAAGTACTATTTAAAAAGCAATTTGCACACAAAAAATTTAATACCATCACATTTAGCACTACAAAATCGCCTTAAATACACATATAAAAATTAAAGTATAGATATTTCATCAGTTGCCTTTTATTTAGATGGGTAATCTCAATATTTTATAATTTTTGGAAAAGTTTTATTACATTTTATTGATAATTAAACTGATATGAGTTCCCTATAATAGCAAGAAATCAAAAATGTGAAAATGGCAGCAACATATATGTAGAAGGCCATTTAATTTAAATTTTATTTTGAAATATCTGCTTTTAAATATGCAATAAAGTGCGACTAAAATTATCAAAGCAATATTCGACTATATTTAATGAAAAATATATAGTTTCTTTTGAATTCAGAAAAAATTATTCATCTATTAAATAACATAAATTTAAAAATAGTTAGGACAACCTTCAAAGTTTTAGTACCATTTTTACAAATAAACTATAATCGGGATGGACATAAAAGAATTCAAAATGATAATATTAGCAACTGAAACAAATTAACGGAATCATATTTCCTATACAAGAAATCAAAGGCACAAAGAAACGAACTTCATAATAATTTTTTTTAACCAGAAGCTGGAATATCTCATACAGAAGTATGGATAACACATCGAAAATATTGCATCTGGTCTAGGAGACCCAAATGGTTTTTAATAAGATTATTTTCTATGAATTCAGTGTTTTCAATCATTCTAACTTTATGCATTTTTTTTATCATTTGAAAATTTATAAAATTTTATAATTCATGTTTTGACAGTTCATTGTGACTTTCTTCATCCTAACAACACAGCAATCTGTTTTATAGAAGAATTTAATTACCTCATTAATTTATTGAAGATTCTAGCCTTTCCATTTAACTTTAGTTTCATTTTATTCTTAAATTTTAACTGCATATTCTTCCAAAGAGAAAAAGTTATTTCACCACCAGCATAAACTTTAAAAAGATGTATGGCATTTATCTATTTTTAGAAAATATTAATTACCTTTAATAATCAATTCTTTTCGGCAAAACATTTTTTAGTTTAGTTATATTGACGTGCCGTTTGAAAGCAGCACTAGGGCTATTTTGGGACGGACCTCGCAATTTTGAACCGCTGTCAGATGACGACAAACATCAAAACGACACCTGAGCTGGCACCCCTCTCCCCACACCACGCCACATCAGTGGGAGGACGTTTGGCCAGGACGTTTAACGTGCACCAGATCCGCTTACAGGACGGTTCTCCTGTGGAAGCGGGTCTAGAACCTGAAATCCTCCGGTCCCGAAGCCAAGATCTTACCAACAGGCCATCACGGCCCTCAAAAAGTTTTTAAAAAAGATTCTGATTAAAATCTGTTCAGAGGCAGTCCGTCTGTCCGACTCCTCAAATATAAGCTAACTCGACAACCACAAAATTAATAGAGCTATACAGATAAGATTCGGCACACAGATTTAACATCTGTCGTGAAGATATTTAAGTTTGAGCTAGAACCAACAAAGGCTTAACTGTCTGTTAGTCTGTAGTTTCAGAAACATGTAAATGCGATGACATAAATATATCCAATTAATTATGGGAATTATACTGCAAGTGCAATTTTATGTCGACTTCGTTTCCAATCGGTTGTGAAAAACGTGTCTAATACATAAATTCAATTTTTTATACTATTAACGCATGCCAGGGATAAATCTCCAAATAACTCGCCAATAATGACACAACAGATTGAGCAAAAATGCTAAATTCACGCCAAATGTTGACATTTCGTAATTATTGTACGCCCATACCACGTAAGGCGTTCTCTGATTTAATTTATTTATTAGACAATATGTGAGAAGTTTTGAAGAGACCCTTTCCGCTATTTTAGATAAAAAAAAAACATAAACGGTTCTTTCACAAACAAACTGAATACAAAGATGTCAGTGCTATCCGATAAAATAAACATTGACTTAATGAGTTAATTTAATAGACTGAACCTTATCGAGTTAACCTTTAATATGGTTGAAATCTTTCCAAGTGCTTACGAACGATCTACCTAATTTTCGTAACCCGGCAGCAAGCAAGGACCGTCCAAACTTTTTTTCCCTGATAAATAAATCAGGTAGTCGTGTACGTGACGTCATTAGCGAAACTTTATCTTTGCATGCCATTCAAGTTATCTCGCTGAATGCCAGAAGTAATGTCTTCCCCTATTGGGCATCCCGATTAAGGAACAGAGCCCCTCTCTTTGTGCGTGGACAAGCCCTACATCAGGGATCGTCACTTAAAGAAACACCCTCATATCTAATTCAGGTGATGGTCCCGTTGCTGCTGTATGCAATGGACATAAAAGAAAAAGTTCTTTTTTTTTTCTTTTTCTGTTCGAACCAAACGATTGTTTAGGAAGGAAATAGAAAGAAGGATGCTGGTACTAACCGAAGTGATCAGAACTCGAAATCCGAAGCAGCAATTGCCGGATAAAGGATTACTTAGAAAATAGTTTGCGTCGTGGGAGAACTTTCCGTCAAATACTGAATGGAGAGAAGAGGATAAAAAAGCCAGACAAATAGAAAGAAGGAAATCCAAGAATGACGAAGTAAGCCGTAGATTTGGTAGACAGATTTTGTGGATGAAAATGTCCAGTCCTATTCGGGTATAAAGGCCTGCCTATCGTTTTTTTCCGACCTAAAAATTCAATGAATGATGTTAAAGCAGGTATTGAACGGATTTTGAGCTAAGCTTCTGATATACGAAAAAAAAAAAAAAAAGGGTGTGTGGGGGGGGGGGGGGGTGACGGAACAAAAAAGAGAATTTTAAAAAAATTAGATCAAGATTGTTGGCATCTTCAAATTAGTTTGAATGTAAGGTATATTTTAAATTTCGGAATTCGCATCTGGCAGAATATCCTATATAAAAGAACCTATGAATTTCATATTTAATTCAATGGAAAAAATAAATGAAGTATGTTTACTAGCATTAAAGTTTTATATCATCTGCAAGTTACCTAAAATATTTCTTTTAGATATTTTTTTCACTATTCTGTCCTCAACAGAGTTTTTGCCATTCTTATACCTGAAGGATTATTTATCCTTCTACTTCACAGTATTGTGGAATTTTGGACATAAATCTATGAAGTTTACGCCTGACAACTTAAATTGGATAACGGAATGCCATGATTACTGAAAGATGGAAGAAAATTTTAGGTTTTATCCTCTGTCTATTTTTTTAAAAAATCATCATACAAAAGCCGTTAGACATGAGCTAAAGTAACGTATATTATTCGCTATGATAGACCTGATGCTTCGATTTTTTCCTTCAAACAAAGAGCAAATATGTGTAAATTCCTCTAAAAATCTTCCAAATAAGCAATTCACTTGTTGAATTGCTTATTTGGAATTCTACCACAGGTGAATACATAGGTACTCCAAGATCATTTTGACCATAAGCTTATTCAAAAGTCTTACCATATGAAAACGGTTAGATGTGCCAGATCTAGTAATATAAAATCACTTGGAAGATAATTATATACAGGGCGATCATAATTAACGTATAGGTGTTTGAAGATCAGTTGAAAAGGATACATAGAATGATACTCAATGCCATCTTGTATATGGGTCCTTAAATGATAAGAAATATATACTTTTGGAAAAAATATAGCTCGTATTTTTGTCATCAGAGGACAGCATCATGTTTAATTTTGGTAGTAGTTGTTGTGACTTATGGCACTTTACAAGCCCGCCGACAGTTATCTGTCAGCGATTTAAGCCGAGAGAGCGTTTCTTGTTTTTACGTAGCACCAAATAGGGTCAAAAGTGCGATATAGCTACTCACGCGTCACAACCCTTTTTAAGGGGCAGACTTCATTCATGCATTTCATTCACTCATCCACAGATCGTAATTTAGACCTGAATCAGAAAATGATCACCTCTGAATCAGTACCCCCAGTAATATTACTCTCGACATGGAGGACTTTGTGATCACGACAGATTTATACATGCGCCAGCCACCACACACACGGAGAGTCTTCGGCCAGTGGGATTCGAACTCCCAATTTAAGGGATGTGAATCCAACTCCCTACCAACCAGGCTATCCTAGCCCTAATTTTGGTAGTAAAAGGAATATAAAAAAGAAAATGACGAAAATTTAACTGACGTTTAACAAACAAATACTTTGTTAGCTATTACAATCGTTTGCCAAACATTGACAATATTTTTTGTGAAAAGGTGGATTAGGTAAATGTGTTTCAATTGAAGTTAACGTCAAACAGTGACATATTTAAAATTTCTTGTGTATTCCAAGAATAAAAAAAAATTAGCCAATTTAAAGACTAGTATAAAAATGTCAAACAAATCGATAGAAACATGCTACATTCAGCTTTTCGATAGTATTATGTTGAGCAAAACGTAACATAATGGAAGAAAGCATACCGAGTACATTTTGTAATTTAAATTATGAATTATAAAAAGAAAGCTGTAAGAGGTAAGCTATGAATCTTAAAGTCCGCAAGTGTGTTTTAAATGTTTAAAAATTGAATTAAATATTAAAATATTGAATTAAATACTAAACATTTAATATTTAATTAAAAATTAAATATTAAAGGAAATTTAATATTTAATTTTTAATGTTTATCCTGCTTTTCGAATATTTTATTACTCAAATTCTATTAGTGTTGCCACTTTTGCTCCTTTAGGAGGCACAAATTTGCACCAAGCACTACATTAAACTTGGTTCAGCGCGATTTCTGCAGTAGAAATATTTATTAAATACCTATATATTATCTAAGATTATCATATTTTAAGTTCGATTATCAATGGCTCTTTTGGCTCAGATTGAAAATCTTTGGACTTACAATTCAAATAAATATTTTTCTGAAAAAAAAATAAATCATTTCTATTCTGGAGAACATAGTGTTACAATATGCAAGCAATACTCCGACCTAGCCAGAGAGCATGCGGGAAACTTGATGGGACCGTCGAAGGTCAACACCACCTAGCTCGAAGGAACAAATGACACTTGATGATAGTGGACGCTTGCAAACAACGCAACGCATATTGGTTTGGCATATCAACCAAACGCAAACTATAGAGAACGCATATTGGTACAGAAATAAAAAAAAACTTTTCATTTTAACTTTATATATTAAAATGTGAAGCATTAAGAAGGCCTTAAATACATTAAACGTAACTCTTTATTAGATTAGGGGAGAGCTAAACAAAAGAGTCTTGGCAAAATATATTGTTACAGTATGAAGATGTTTAAGCATTAAACAGCACTGGTACCTCTTTCAAGCAAACGCGTAATCATCATTCGAGGAACACTATTTTACGTCCAAAGTAATTAAGTATATTGTATTACATTACGGGAAGTTATCTGGTTACCTTATAACTATCCGCGATGGATTAACTCCAAGGACAAATCAGTATCCAAGATAATTTTGCCTTTTTTCCGGCCAAGCGAAACTCATCCCGACCAGTGGACAAGAAAATTCTCCCTCTGGATAAACACATCTCCAGTCCCATCCCCGTCTTGAAGGTGAATGAGAGAAGAGTATCCACCCCCTCAGGGAAAAAGAATTGGAAGAGGGGGAAAGAAGTGAGAATAGTAAAAGAAATAGCAATCAAGCCAGTCGGATAAGGATCTAGCAAAGTGAGATAATGAGTGTTTTCTTTTCTTTCCTCTCCTTTTTGTTTTATTCTTTTCAGTGTCTCATTTCTTTTTTCTTGTCTGTCACGTGATTATACTGACGGTGATAGGGGGTCGAAGAAACTCATCAAGTTACATCATTTTGTCGAATCAGAAATTTGATTCCATTTCGGTATTGTCTGCCAATAGGATTTCATCTTGTAGATCCTCTTCTGTAGCATGATAGTCTAAGGCATCGTGTTACAAATAATGTCTTGAAAACAGTCTGCTCTCGAGGAAACTTGATATTTTTATTTTCTACCTTCTATATTGGTATAAGTTTGTTGATGGTCTAAAAATGGACAGAAATCCCTATTCTCATTAGATTCTGAAACAAGGTATTTAAGTTTTGGTAAATGATATAAATGTAGATGGTATCCAACAGCAAATACACATCCCATTTGTAAAATTTGATTTAACTTAAATTAGCATTTGTTTAGGGCCTCTAAGGGATTTCGATGGTTTTAAATAATGTGGAAACTTTTTGTTCAAAGATTGTTTATTAATCACAAAAGGGACACATTTTACAAATGGGAAGCACATATTTACAAATACAAATATTTAGGTAGTCGCTCGACTACATTATAAATTTAATAAGAGTTTAAACCAATTATTCCAATAGAAGCTACCATTGTAGTTAAAAGTCTTGAAACAATCTGTTTCTAACCTGCAAGTAACAAAATTTCAACCTCTTACAAGCGCAGGAAAAAAAAAGGGTAAACCCTTCGCACTGGGAAAAGTAATTCGATGCAAAATTATTCACCTAATACAAGGGTTTGTTTATTGTTTCGAAAAATAAACACATGCAATTGTTTCAATCTGAATTTCCCTGAAAAAACAATTTACATCTTTTTACATTCTATAGCTATTTTTAACAATTAAAATTTAAAAAAAAATAATAAAATATCAAAATGAGGCACCGTCTTGAATGGTGAGCATAAGTCATCTCTCGAGCGCAAAGGATTAATTAGAGAGAAATTGAAACCTTTTTGGTTAAAACTCGCCCATGGTGTAAAGAGAGAAATACAACGTTTAAATATATGACAAATAAGAAAGGAATCTGCATCTCTTTCCACGCTCATCAACAGTTTTATTCTTATTTTCTAGTATGCAAATGGAAAGAACTGGAGATAAAAATCTGTTACCATCTATTAGATATCTTGGCAAAACCTTATAATTTCTCGTTATTAGAAGAGGGAAAAAGTTCATAAATGTTCATTAAAAGATTGCTTGATTCTTATTCAGGCATATCGCTGACAAGGATTCAAGACAAAAGAGAAGTGCGGCATGTCATTCTGATTATTTCGATGTATAGCCATTAGAGGCAGACATCTGATTTACGGTCTATTTGTAAACAAGAATTGATTGCATTTTCCGAAAAGACCAGACACTTCCTTTAAAAAGAATTCTATCAAAAATTTTCATTTCTCTTGGAGGAAAATTTTCAGATGCGAAATTGACAGCAACAAAAGATTTTTGTAAAAGCACAATTCGGTTTTGAATAACTTAATTGAAATAACAATCAGAGAATATAAGCTATAATCTTATATTCTCTAAAAAATTACGGCAATTATTGAAATGTCTTTAATGCCTAAAGCATTAACACAGAGTTAACAATAGAAATTTTTAGATTATAACAATGTGAAGAAAAATGTTTGAAAATCGACGTTGAAAAGGTTCAAATCACTGTAGATTTAGGTTGATGTATGTTTCTTTTCATTTAAAGATTATTAAAATTTAAGCATAGAGAACTACATCTTTGCAAAACATACATCGACTTAAACGTCTCTCAAATTTGAAATAAATGTGCAGAAATTTAAGTTTTTGGATAGTTTTATTATTGCTCTCTAATCTAGTATTATTATTGCCCTCTAATTAATGTACTCCAACGCGCATTAAAGCTTCAGACCGACTGACCCCGATGTCAGTGTGATGCTTTGCATTTGGTGGGAGCAAATCTGTTTGATATATTATGAGCTGTTGAAACCGAGATAAGCCAATGGCAGGTATCGAACGCAACTGATGCGTTTGAGTCAAGCATTGAAGGAAAAACGACGGTAGTACCAAGATAGATATGACAAAGTTTTCCTCCATCATGACAATGTTCTCCCACATGTCTCAAATTGAATCAAGGTATACTTTGAAACACTAAAATGGGAGACGGTACTTTATCTACAGTACTCTCCAGATGTTGCTCCTTCCGACTACTACTTATTTCAATCGATGGCACATATTTCAGATCAACATTTCAGCATGAGGAAGCCCAAATATCGGTTCATGGATTGTCTGAGCAGACGCATCATTTTTTCTTTTTTTTTTCGAAATTGTATCCAACAATTATCAAAAAGATGGGAAAAGCTGTAGCTAGTGATGGACAGCACTTTTAACTATAAACAGGTAGTTTTTTCAAATGAAGTCTCAAATATTGAGGAAAAATGGCAAAAGCAAAGTTGTACATTTAATACAGATAAGAATTTTTTAAAAAGAATTTTAAGCACTCATCTAAAGGACATTTCTTAAAGTTTCGTTAATTAAATTGTGGCAATCACACCGTGATATTGCTAACATTATGACAGCCTTCAGGATTATAAATCATTAAATCTACCACACGAACTCATCTCCTAGTAGATTTAATAAATCTTTACTGAAAATCGATTCCTTAATAAACAACTCACTTTATCGAAAAGTTAGTTTTGTACTTGTATCCACATTACATTATTACTTTAATCCACGAATGATAAACCAATCCATGTAAGCACACACTTTTCAAACAATATCGAAAATTTGAAACACTGAAATAAATATTAAACTGACAGAATGGTTACCCAGTCTTTATAATGAAGCCATATTTATGACGGGGTTGGAACTTATTATGATTCGCGCTATTAAATAGAAGATCATAATTAGAATTATATCTAGTGTATAATATGATCGCCCAGCACCGAATAATGATGAAGGGAAATTGAGTGATGAATATGCATTCGCAGTGATTAAAACACGATACTGTTTGCCATTCGGTGGTTATATAATATTCAGGAAAGTAATCTTGCGCGCTGCATGGGTAAACAGCAGCAGAAGTAAACATTTATGCAACTGTTGCTCCTAAAAATCGTTACACGAGATGAATTTGATTGAATGAGTAACAATACAATCTTGTTTAAAGTCATGTTGAGCCTGCTTAGTGAATGAAAACTATTTTACTAATAACTGAAGGTTTCTCAATGTTTCGTGTAAAAACTATTTTAGCCAGCGCTAGCCTTTTTCAAATGTAACATAAAACAAGCAATAAATATATAAAAGAAATTTTTTAGTCAATTCCTACTTAGGTCAACAATTTTTTTTAATTTCAGTTATTTTTTATTAAATAATTACAATTAATATAAATATGTATATACATATGACAGAATTACAATATTAAGTGGCAAAATAGAGCTTGGAGACAAACTTGGCGACCATTTGGCGACATAGTATTTGACTACTTTGGTGACCAAATAGAAATTACTAAACATTTATTTAATTAATTAATTAATATTTGAAAAAAAAACTGTATAAACATCAAGTGTCATCCACTACAAGTTTAAAAAAAAATGTATTTGAACTTGAGCGGATGAATAAAAAGTATTTTATTAACGATTGAAAATTCGAACAAGATATATATATATATATATATATATATGAGAGAGAGAGAGAGAGAGAGTGAAATAATAGTAGGAATTGAAAAATAGTTATCGAAATACAGCACAATTCATTTATTTGAGCTTTTTGAAAATATTAACAGAAGCTGAATGATTTTCTTTTGTTTGATATTCTTCTATGTCTATGTCTACTATATCTTCCATCCTTTGGACATTGTGATATTTTTTTACGCTTATGTGTGTTATTGCTTTTTATATGTACCTTTCAACTTAATCTCCTGAACCCAGAACAGGTTTGCTCTTTAAATATTTTATTTTAGTTAAATGAACTATAATGTATACCCTTATTTACTGCCCATATTATGGTGGTGACTGTAAGCCGTTTAATAAATAAATAATGGTTTCTCCCCGGTGACCTTCAAGATCTTACACTTTTTCATGGAGGCGGGTCGTCGTGGGTTAGACCAAGAATAAAAATGATTTTCTTGTGCATTAGCAAAAAAACTGGAAGAGATTTCTAGCTTTTTTTCCCCTAAGAAATGGTAATTAACTTTTCGCTTGTCTGTTTGAGTGATATCACATTCCAAAATATCTGAGTGACTTTACTATACATCATTTTGCCCTACTTGTCTTTCGCGACCAGTTCGTACTTCTAGAATGTTGACATTTAGGTTTTAACCCTTTAAAGAGCCATATTATGTTAAAATATTTTTAGGCTTGAAATTAGAATAAGAAAAGGTATTCATTTAGCTTATTACATAAATTTAATTTGATTAATTAATTAATTTGGTTAATTAATAATTAAGTAACCAATCAAGACACATCATTTTGTCTGAGATAAAAAACTGAAGCATCTAAGTTTTTGACTTACTAAAAAAATTTGCCAGAATTTATGCCAACCTATATAATTTCATACAAAGATTGATAAATTTGGTGGGAAGCATATTTCCCACGGCCTTAGAAAAGGTTAAATGATTAATATAGAATGGACTTTAAAAAATGTTACCTTGTCATTTTATACGACTAAAAAACTTGAATTTAATTGCTGCGTGTGCAAATCAAAAAATGAATATATAAAAGACGAAGTGGAAATTCTAAATCGGAATTGATGGCTAAAGATAGCAATTTTTTTTAAATCTGAAATTTAACATTAGCAAAAGAACGTGATTCAATAACTTGAGGGATGAATTTGGCAATCATTATAATATTAAAAAACATAGCTGCAAATTATGTAAGAAATCAAATTTAGAAAATTATTAAAAATAAAGAAAAAATCGTATATAAATAAAATTGGTATCATTGAAAAGGAAAATTTTTAAGTTTTAAGATAAACTAAAAAACTATTTCAGTGAGATAATAGTTTCTGAAGATATGAAAATCAATTTCCATAGGCTAACTTAATGATTACCCATCTGACAACGGTTAGACCTATTTTCATCCTCAATTAAATTTTTAGTTCTGCAACTATTTCTATGATCTTGATTTCTTTTGCGTTTTTTTTACTTCTGACTGAAGAGAGTTTGTGGGTGACAAGGCGAGCCTTCTTTCGATCATTTCTAATAATATTTTGCAGTTCCATTAATTGGAAAAGTTAAGTCTTGAATTTATTATCACAGTAGAAATGGTCAGTAAAACAGGCAGGATCATGTGTACACCGATTCATTTACATCTCACTGCTGTCATTCGACATTAGGTAATAAGAGCGTTACGTTAGGTTTTTTTTATTATATTATATATATATATATATATATATATATATATGCTTAGTTAAAAGGACTAAAACATTTGATGATACTTTATTATAGAGCAGATTCAACGACATAGATGCAACAGAAATAATCAAGGTTGGATTAAATAGATGAAGTAGACTACTGTCCAAAACTTTAGAAAGCACAGGACCCTTCATGCATTTTTTTAGTTATTTTGAACATTATCGAATTTAAAAAAAATAATTATAAAGATTGTGTAATAAAACTTATTCAAATTAAAATATTATTTAAATTAATTGCACATCATTATTAAGAGACGTTCTTACTTAATTGTTGGTTTAATATAAAAAAAAGCTTTATTTTTTGTTTCTAAATTCATCTAAACTACTATTGAATAGTTTTTTTAATGTTTGTTTAAAATTACTTTTAAATATCAATAGGTATTTTTCACGCGATATACTGAAATGAAATTTTTAGAATGTGGTCTGCCATTAAGCATTTTGCTATCAGTTCAGTTTTTAAAAATTTGCTACATAAAAATATTTCTTTAGAGATTAAATTAAAATCTATGGGGTTTTTTTTTGAAAATTTGAACGAGAAAAGGGGTCTTGAGATTTGCATTGCCGAAATGTCCGAGAAATTTTAATCGGGCATTAGAAAGACCACACATAGTTATCGCATGCAACGAATGAAACCGAGAACGAACACAAGATAATCCAATTATGATTCAATTTGTTTTTCAGCTACAAAAATTAAATTAATCTTTCAAGTAATCATTTGTTGCTAATTTCACATGGTACATGACGAAATCTTTACAAATTCTAGGTCCGGAACGTGACTCCATAACATAGCTTCCCTGCACATAAACTTGGTGTATGTTAAATGTGAACTGGAAGGATAATCGTTTTGAGTTGACGTGACATGGTAGTAAGAATGTAATTCACTGAATCAAGTATCGTCTTTGTTATCTGACCATTGTTAAATATTAAACATCTTTCCTAAAATAGCCGTTGGGTGGTTCCATATATGTACATTAATTTAAATGGTTAATGTGCATAGTTTAGTTTTATTGAATTTGTTATTGTTTTGTGATTATTAGCCTGATGCTTGGAATTTTCTTTACAAGATACAAAAATATTTTACTCTTTGCATATTGCACAATGTAATCTATAGGAATTTATTCACACTTAATATCTTCATCAATAATATAACTCTGTAAATATGATCAATCCTTTGAATTATTCCTTTTTTTATAACTGGAGTCGACAAGAATAGGTAACACTACAGTTGATCAAAGAAATTGCAAATATTACCTTTCATTGAATTATAAAAATTTTATTTTTTTCCCTTTTCGAAATAAAAACCTTTATTCAATGAAATTTTTGAGGGATTTTTATCGTAGTCTAAAAATTGAACTTCAGAATGGATACTTTTCGTCTAGGCATTAATATCTGGATGACCCAAGCTTCGTTCGGCAGTGTTTTTTTTGTAAAATCGTGTTTTCTTGGTGAAAATATTTAGATATGAATCCCATACTGAATACATATGAAGGATTTTCGATCTTACCAGTATATGAACTGGTCATTTAAATTTAAAAAGACCATGAATGCACTTAGCTTAACGCGCCATTCGAAACAGTCTGCTATATTACAGAAATAATTTTACAGTTTATCTATCATTACTTTACCATGGTAAAAACGGGTCTGAGATGGCGCTGTATGATATTGTCAGCATGAGAGCAGATAGAAAAAAAGCTCTACTAGTTAGTTATAAAAAATGTTTTTTTTTCTGTAAAATCATATTTTTTCAGATTATCTAAGACAATCGTAAGCAAATAATTCAAGACACCTTAGATAATCTGAAAAGCAAAAATATTAAATATAAATACATAAGTTAAAAAAGAAAGCATAAAGCAACTTGAACCGAAGACCTACATCAAGTTATTCTGACAACTATATTGAACTGTCCACACTTCGAAGCAGAAGTTGAATATACTTATTATAATAATAAGTTGTTAAAAAATGGGCATTTTTGTGTGAAATCATGTTTTTTTAGAAGACACCTATATAAATAAACATAAAAAGTAAAACCATATCTAAATATAAAATTTGATCCAAATCGTTAGAGCCGTTTTTGAGATGCACAATAACATAAGAATTACTGTCTAAATGTTATAAGATTAAACAGACATAACATTAATTCATGATTCGAAGTTAAAAATAAGGCAAATAACATGAAGGCTATATAGCAGCAATTATAAGGCTTTATTTCAGCAAGTATAAATACCAATTTTTATAAATTTAAGGTTTTTCTGTTTACATATTCTAACTTCTCATATATTTCTCCTAAAAGTACATTTCAAAATTTAAATCCACAAGTTAAATCTGATATATATTTTTTTATGTATAACCGCAAGTGACTCTACAATTCTGTCAAAGCGAACAACACACAACAACTCTTAAGCGAAAATTAGAATAATAAGCAGAGGTCATTTTCCATTCCACTCTAAATTTTAAAGGCACTTAAAGGACTAAAATTACAATTCCCAGTTCGATGAGGCGGCAGCAATTCACCAAAACACTTTCGCCTTATCGTAAATCCTCTGAAAGGTAATGGAATATATCCATTAATACAGACGAATTAATACAGATGAGAATGTGCGCCTATCAAGTTGCAAACTATTCCACAAGGGGTGTCCGGTTGACAGTGATAAAATTCTGGGCCATCTCGGGCCATTACGTAATGTTGAGAAGTGTTTATCCTTCTGGGATGTGTAAAATTTCATTCGGGGTTCGAAGTACTTTAAGAACCGTAAAATGAAGTCGCGTAGCAAGAGTGGTTGTCAGCAGAGAAGAGTTTGGAGTTGTTGACGGGTGAAATTGGATTAGATAGCGAAGTAAATGTGGTGTGCGAAAACATTGCAAAGAATGTTTACAGATAAGTTTTTTTCTTCTTTTTTGGGGTTGGAAATACAGAATATTTTGTTACCCTTGATTCAGACAAATGAATTCTTTTTTCAATTAAGAATTTTTTAGAATTGAGCTCTTTTTGTTTTAAAAAAAAGTTGGAATGAATTGAGTACGATATATTATAGATGTTGTATGATGAATTAATATTAAAATATTTAAAAGATCTTTTTCTCCAGAACTGTCCCGTGATTGTTATAAATCTGTAATATTGTTTTCTTGCGCAGTGGATCTCATAGTTAGTAAGAGAGATTTACAGATTCTTTTAATGGCTATTAGGTCAATGCTCCAAACTCTTGGAAACTAAAAAAGGCGATTATTAAATAGGAATAGAATTCGTTAATTTTGGTTATATGTTATTGAGAATATAAGAATTATAGGGATATCTATATTAAGAATTGAAAGCGGTAGATTTTTCTAGAACATTGGGAGACTATACAAAGCAATGCAATCGCATAAGAATTGAGTCTTCTTTTTCAAGTTTTGATCGTGAAGTGAGCTGTTATATAATAACGATTTATCATTTATGTATATGAATTTTATGCACTTTTTAGCTGTTTTTTTTACTTATGCTCCATGTTTTCATAAACATAAGTAACAAAAGATAGTTATCCGTTATCGAACTTGGACTTCTCATCGTTCACACATGTGATCGAATCAACAGCGATGACAACACACGAATAAATGCCTCATCGAACCAATAGCGATACATCAAAACGTGTAACAAAATTACAGCGTTGCGTAATCAGAATAGAGAATAGTGAATAAGTATTTTTTTCAATGAATTAGGCTTTTTAGAATACTGGTTATAGATGTTACTTCACACACACACTAATAATATATATATAATGTAGAACAGCATTTTATTGCATAGATGACTAACCTTCACTAAATAGTTTTAATAATCCATTCTTTAAAATTTACTTCAGTTTAACTAGATTAAGGTCCTATTTTGATGCACCAGCAACGTTTCTGAATATCAAAATTCAGAAAGTGATAAAATGGCGCCTACAAGATTTGAGCTGGAAAATCCTTTTCCAAATATTCTACCCACACGAATAGTTGGATGTTTGATCTTAAATTGCACTAAGCTTACAAAAGAAGTGGAGTTTTGATGAGTTTGAGCTTCATATTTGTAAATCTCTCAGGTTCTGAGCCGGGGACTTGTCTACCAAGCCATCTTAGTCCACATTCACTCGTTAAATTCTACTTTTTTTTAAATCTATTGTTTTATTTTTTATTACGAAAGCTATCTAATTCCTTAATTACTGTTTAGTTTATTATGTATTAAATCGGTGTTAATAATGAATTTTATTCAAAGACACTTTCATTTAACCTTAATGGCCATTTCTAGCGGTAACGTTTTCTTTGTTGACGAATAAACATAGCAACTTTAAAAAAGAAAAAGAGTATTGCAACAACAAGAAGTATTATGTAAAAGATTTCTCTATCAGAAAAATATTCATAGTTGATTATTCGTTGCTTTCCTTAGTATTGCTGAATAAAAAGAATTGCATAAAGTCATTGTTTCAAAATAATTCTTTAACAATTTTTGATTTTTATAACTGCAACCTTTTGTAATGCCCTGCACAACATTAGCAAGCAACAGTTGCGAAATATTGATCTTCTGCTTGACTCGTGTATTTTTACAGAATTAATCTAGCATGCGGTTAACGTATAAGTTACCTAAAATTGAATTTTGTATTTTGGACGTCTTTTTTTCAAACCGAGTGAAACTAAAATGTGACACGAAACTACAGTTGTAATCTCAAGATCACATATTAAATTTTATTTATTTAAGGCATTGCGTTTACATGTTTGCGAAAATGCAGACCGGCAGATAACCACCTTTTAAACAATTTGGTTCAAACTTTAATAAGAATTTATATTTTAGATGCTTATCCTATGCTCCAAATTGTGTACAGGATGGTTCCCCCATAAACATCATCCAACAACGCAAACGGGTGAACGGATTGCAACGAAATTTGGTATATAGACTATACGCGAGAAGCTTTCACGAAATTTCGAAAAATTAAGTTTCAAAATATCTACCAGAGGGCACCTTTTCCTGAAAACATTAAATTTAACACAATAAACGACCAAAACGGAATACAGAAACAATATTAACAACTCAGAACAAGAAGTTAGAGGAAAATCCACGGATGCACATTGAAATTCTCTTATATTCTCCAAATGTGAATCTCTGGTGTGGATTCACGGCGACATTCATCCTTGGACCATTCTTAAAGGAAATAACTGCATGCGCTCCTATCTTATGTTCCGTTACGAGCCATCGGTGCCATGAAATGCTGCCGACGTTTACTGAGCAGCAAAGGCAGGTCCTCACAGCGACCATTTTCATGCAGGATGGTGTGACCCCACATATCAGTGAGTCCATTAAGGCGCTGTTGTTCCAACAATTCACAGACGAACTGTTATTAGTTGCTTCTTTCTTAATCCATGGCCACTACGGATCTAAATTCATACGATTCCTGGTTATGGGGCCAATTAAAAAGTCTGGTGTATCGTGGAGGTGTTGCTATGTTGAATGACTTAAAGAACTCCATAACGCTTCATGTGCGAAGGATCATAACTAATCAGTTACGATCTGCTGTTGAACACACTGTCCCTCGCCTTGAAATTTTGCAGGGGAATAAGGGTGGTCACATGTAGCACCTTTCTCTACATCGTCCTGGACACGATTAACAACTGCTCCTCTTGTGCCATTTCGTCCTAATGTGTTCTTGATTCTGCAAACTGATTTTTTTCTTCATTTAAAACAGTGTGCAGTTATTTTTTCCTTGCCTTTACTTAATGTTCTTCGATGACAAGGTGATCAGAAACTAGTCAATAAATGTTAATATTGTTTCTGTATTCCATATTGGTTGTTTATTGTGTTAAAATGTTTTTCCGAAAAAGGCAACCTCTGGTGGATATTATGGGACTAATTTTTTTTCGAAATTCCAGTAGCGTTTTTCGTGTATAATCTATATACTAAATTTATCTCCAATCCTTTCACCCGTTTCTGTTGTAGGATGCTGTTTATAGGAAAAATTTAATTATAACCGCCCTGTATATATATATATATATATATATATATATATATATATATATATATATAGCTCTTCACTTTTCATAGTTATGTTCACTTGTATACTCGGATAACCGGGAAAAGAGACTTCTTCTGAAATGATTTCGTTCAAAATTTGACAGAAATATACGAATGCAGTACTAAGTCCATAAAAAAATTTCGTCCGTTTTTGTTCAAAGCGTTGTTGAGATATATTGTTCACATAGAGACATTATTTCAAAAGTGTGTTTTTCAGACATAAGGGAGTCTAAAACGTGTTAATTGATTAAAAACTTGAGTTTGCAGCTTTTGACGACTACAATACTTTCTTTTTGCATATAGCGCATACAAGAAAATGAAAAGTATTCATTCAGATGCTGTCAGAAGAAGAAATTGTCAAAAAAAACATAATTTAAATAATAAATTCCAATTTGCGACGGAATTGCTTCTTTTGAAAGTATTTTAACCTGTGGTAACTTGATAGAAGATCCAATTCAACAAATCGGGATTTGAACTTAACTCCTCCGAAACTTATTTGATACTATGAGGTCTAATTGCTGACAAGAAATACTCGATTTGTATATTTGGCGAATTGATTGAAATACCAGGATAGTTTTTTTATGATAATGAGCTAGATAAAAAAAACCATAGTGCGTTAAAATGGAATGTTGTATAAATTTCACGTTATCCGTGTTTGGAATAAGATTCTTCTTAAGATTTTCTTAATATATTGATTGCCGAGTGAATAGTTTGAAATTCACACTTATTTTCATATTAGTTGACACCCTTTCTATTGCAATTAAAATGTAACAAAAACATTTGATTAGATGGGTGGTACCATTTGCAGACGTGAATCGTGGCAATGAACTGTTTAAAAATTGGTATTTGTGAAGTAATTTAAGATAAAAATATTGTTTTCAGTCCTTCCATTCGCCAATACTATCGAAGGTTCAAAAATAAAAAATAGTTGACAAAATGACTCTAAAATTAAATGCAAAAGTTTATGCAAAATATTTGTAGAAGGAAAGTTAGGAAAACAAAGGTTTGTGATAAAGGTTCTGGTTTAAGTAGAAATCAGCGATACGTTGTTTGCTTCAATCTTTCTCGCATATTTTCCAATAAAGGCCATATCTTCGTTCATCTCCATAAAATTGTGAACTTTAGGTAAGGCCACGAATCATTCACCAGTTCAAGCATTGGTAAACGATAGTTAAGAAAAATAGATATTTAGCCTGAATATATTTTTACTGAATCTTTTGATAAATCATGTATTCGGTACACCTTTTTATAATGGCTTAAGTCAAATGTGAATTAATTTGGTACTCCTTAATACTTTATTCTTATTAATTTCATTGCCAGAAATTTTGATATTAGATATATATTGCTGATATGAATCTTCATCAATGTTCTGTAGCATAGACTATAAAAAATAATTAAACAAAATATTTTGCATTTTCGTTCATACAGATTATTTAAATTCAGTAGTTCAAAATTAATTATAAGTTCAAATGATAACCTGTATTTATTGAAAATATTTTAAGTTATGAAATAAATGTCAAGATTTTGATTTTTATAATTTTAAATTAACTTCAAAATCTGATTATGGCAGTTATAGAAGTCTTAATCCGAAAAATTTGCTTAATTAGAAAGAAAATTTTGTACTTGTGAAGAATTGTAGAAAAAAAAATTGTATCTATTATTGGCAACTAGTAACGTCTTTGCATCTAATTAGAGTTTTGGATATTTAAATATGTAATTGTGAAAGCAGTTTATTTAAATAACAAAAACCAGTTAGACACATTTAAGTACTTCATGTTCCTTCAACATTTTTATGTGGATTTAAATAATGATGATCACAATTAGAGTAAGCCATAATATAAGGCGGCTGAATTAATTCATACGACAAGGAGACAAAAAAAATTTAGCGCAAAAAAGTTAGAAATATTTATTTTATGCCTTTATTTGCAAAAGTTAAACAAGAAAAAGATAGTAAAATATATAAAAAAAATTAACTTATTCTAGGAAAGATAATTCAATTTTTAAAATCCGAAAATTATCCCACTAATTTTTATTTCCCAGACATACAATTCAATATTGATTCTTGATTGAAAACATTCTTTTAAGAATAATACATCTTATAAAAGTATTATTACCTTAAGAATATTATAAGAACGTTCTTCTTATAAGAATAGTGTCGAATAAAATAAAAGGTACAACTTTATTTAATAAATAAAGTAGAACAATTGCAACTTAACAAACTTTCTATAAGACTCCCTAAAAGATTAATTTTGGTCGAATTCAAAGTAGAAGAGTTCTTCCAAAGGATTCCGAAAAAACCCCGAAATAGATCAAAATCTCCTACGTTCTCCCAAAAGTTTATAAACAGCTGCAGCTTGTTTTAGAATTATATTAAATATGTTTATTATCATAAATCATTCAAACTACAAACCGAAATTTTATCAAAAGAATGAAAAATTAAATTAAGAGGTAATTAATTGCACTTTGTAATTAATCGGAAGTGATATTTTGCAAAATACAGAATTTAACATTTTATTAATTTATTTGACATTTATGTAATTCAAAACTTAATGAATTATATATTTATATCAGTCATATTCAAAATTTAATAAAGGCAAACTTTCAAAAACTTTTAAAATACAGTAGAACTTGGCTAATTCGAATTTTTTGACAATTCGAATTTTTCTCTGTTACCTCATGTTTTCGATTTAATATAATATCAACAGGTCTTATCTTTATTTAATTTGATATTTGAGATACTCGCATTTTTCTTTTTTTTTATAAGCTTCTAATTACCCAAGTTCAAATGTAATTTTAAAATCCATACCTAAAAATAGTTTATATTGGAAATGATTTTACCACTTAATTAAAAAAAATGAACAGTATAGTAGATCCAAATCCATATCCTCTTCAAGAAGAATGCAGACAATAACTTATTCAAACATTATTGTAAATGTGTTGTCTAACCATATATTACTTGGAATGCAAACTCAAATGCCATACACAGAATAAAAAAATAGAAAGAATCATTCTATAGGATGGTAAAAACATAAGATAAAATTCTTGGATTTTTTCCGATAAATTTCCCTACCAAATTTTATGATCGGGCAATAACTGATTTCTACTGTTATATATTTCTCTTCATATATTAAGGATTAAATAAAGACAAACTTTTTAAATTTTTAAACTTATTTCAAAACTTTGTATAAAATAGTCAAATCTTGCTCATCAAAAACTATTTCGTAAACACGATAAAGAAATAGAAACGACAAAATGACAAAACAACTTCAAATCCATGATCATTTCGCAAAAACATGTAAACAACATAAATCTAAACTTACAGTGTCTCACAAAAGTGATGGGACACTTGTGCTTTACAAAAAGAAACTCTAATAAAATAAATTAAAAAAACATGTACAAATTTTTTGTGGGTGTGTTTCATACTTAAATTTAGTAACAATTATTACATAACATACATTTCATCAAAATATTAAAATATTAATTTAATAAAAATACAATTGTTTAGAACGGAGCAAAAAATAGCTCACATAAGTGATGGGACACCATTAGATATGCAACAAAAATCGCCTGAAATAAGTAATAAAAATATTTTTGGTGGTTTTATTTTTACTCAAAAGCAATTGGCAATAATTTATAAAATCGTCTGCAGTATTTCTCTCCAGTTTGTTTTGGAATTTGTGTTTTTTAGCTCTGTGCAGCCATGAATGCTAAACGAAAAGAAACTTCGCCTGAAATTCGAAAATTAGTTATTAATTTGCATATTGAACTTGGAAAATCTATTAGAAAAACTGCTGAAACAGTTAACTTGAGTCATTCAACAGTTTTCAATACCATTAAACGATATAAAAAGAATCGTATTATTCAGAATAAAAGAAGACCTGGCAGACCATCAAAGCTATCCAATGGAATAAAGCGAATTATCGTT
Organism: Argiope aurantia; assembly: GCA_026543865.1. Taxonomy (NCBI): domain Eukaryota; kingdom Metazoa; phylum Arthropoda; class Arachnida; order Araneae; family Araneidae; genus Argiope; species Argiope aurantia. Next base: position 810,787 of record JAPMOR010000856.1, read on the forward strand.
CAAAATATTAAAAAAAATCCAAGAAAGAGTGCTCCTAAAGTTGCTGCTAATTTACAAGCATTATATGGAATAATTGTTAATCCTGAGACTTTTAGAAGGGTCATTCGATCTGCTGGATATCACGGTAGAGTAGCCAGGAAAAAATTCTTTGTAAGTGAAAAGAATAGAAAACTCAGACTAGCTTTCGCAAAATCCAACATAAATAAGAATTCTGATTACTGGAATAAAGTTATATTTGCTGATGAGAGTAAATTTAATATATTTGGTTCTGACAGTATAATCTTGGTGTGGAGAAAACCCAGGGAAGAATTTCGCAAACAGAACTTGTTGCCAATAGTAAAACATGGTGGAAGAGGAGTTATGGTATGGGGGTGTATGTCATCCGCTGGAGTTGGTAATCTTGTTTTTATTGGCAGTATAATGGATCAGTACAAATATATTGACATTTTAAAGCAAAATTTGAAATCTTCAGCACGAAAATTGAACCTTCATAACGATTTTAAATTCTACCAGGACAATGATTTCAAGCACACTGCTTTGAACGTTAAACTCTGGCTGTTGTATAACTGTCCTGAAATAATAAAAACACCACCACAATCTCCAGACTTAAATCCCATAGAGAATATTTGGCAAGAATTGGAATCAAGAATTCGCAAACACATCATTTCTTCAAAACAACAATTAAAATCGGTGCTTCAAGAAGAATGGGGTAAAATCACTCCAGAAATCACAAAAATTAGTCGAATCCATACCAAGAAGATTAAATCATGTTTTAAAAGTAAAACAAAATCCAACAAAATATTAAAACCTTTTAAAAAGCAAAATTTTTGGATAAATATTTGATGGAAAAGTAAGTGTCCCATCACTTATGTGAGCCATTTTTTGCTCCGATCTAAACAATTGTATTTTTATTAAATTAATATTTTAATATTTTGACAAAATGTATGTTATGTAATAATTGTTACTAACTTTAAATATGAAACACATCCAAAAGATTTTTGTACATGTTTATTTCTTTATTTTATTACAGTTTCCTTTTGTAAAGCACAAGTGTCCCATCACTTTTGTGAGACACTGTATGTTAAATAAGTAAATTAGCCATAACTAACCCTTGTATATTAACATTTACTTCATTAAAATTATCCGAATTGAATCCTTGCTCTATATTAAATACCTTCAAAGTATACTAAATTTTTTTTATATATAAGCATACATTTACAAGGAAAATTTAATATATTTTTATAATAAAAAAATTGTTATTATTAGAATAAAATTCAAACAGATTTAGTATTTCAGTATTATTTAAAACCGAAATTCAAAAGTTACCAACAAACTAACAAAATCGAGTGGAATGCCAATATAAAAGAAAAAGTAATTTGCAAAATCTGGGATTTTAACATTTGAGTTGAAAATCACATAAATCAATACTAATTTTGATACACCGTTTTTATTGATAGCATATTTTATTAAGTTTAAATAAAAAGAAACTTGTCAAACAATTTTAAGCAATCTTTCATGTTTGTCCCTATTAAAATGAAAAAACAAAACAATATCTAAAATATTGAAATAAAATACGTAATAAATGCGAAAGAAATAACATGGCAAATTCAAATCCACATTTTCTTACTAAAGTATATGAACAATAACTTACTTTAAATATGCTAAATAAATTGCTTAACCACAACTTAATCCAAATAACAGATGGAATAACATGCAAGAGAGAAGTACGTAGCAAAAAATGGAAAAAATTTGTAAAATACAGCATTTATCTTTTAATTCACTATAGCATAATTCAGTATTATCACACCTTAGTCGCATAAATAGTAATGTTTAAATAAAGACAGAGTTTTTTAAAGTTATCTATGAAAAGAAACTTTCATTTCTGCCACATTTAGTAGGAAAAATTCTATTTACAAAATATTCGAAAGAAAGAAAATTAAGGCTACAAGATAACAAATTTCTCAACAAAAGCAAATAAACAAAAACTTATTCTAAATTTATAATAAATTAATTGCTTAGGTGTAATTTATTCAAACTCGAAATATATTGGGAAACTCGAAATATATACTCCAATATATACGAATATATTGAATTATATAAACTTGTCAAATATATTGGGCGAAGTACTCAACAGTAAAAAGGAAGAAACAATTTATAAAATATATGATTTTACTATTTAAATTTATTTCACAATCGTACTATTCCTTACCAAGTTAATAAATTTTGATCAATCGCAAAATTTTGTCTAAATAAAGACAAATTTGTCAAAAATTTTGAAGTAGCCTGTCATTTTTACTCGCTCTAAAGTGCAAAAATAACCTTTTCCAAAACATTTCAAAGAAATAAAAACGACAAAATAACTTCGAATCCTCAATCTCTCAGCGGCAGTATATAAAAAAACAAGTTACTTTAAACTTATGTTAAATAAGTTGCTTAGGCGTAACTTATTCAAAATCCAAACCAGAAAGTTACCAACAGAATAACAAATAAAATCCGGAAGAAGCACTCACCTAAAAGACGAAACACCTCGTGTCGCTGCACATAGAGGTTGAAGAAGCTATCTCCCCCGGGCGAAAAAGCGAGGAACAAAATAAAAACTCCAAAAATCCTCGCCGGATCAGGGCGAAATCTCCCGGCGCTCGCCATTCCCAATCCAGAAACTGTCCCACTTCGAGTTCAATCAGAAAACCTAGCTCCCGTGACAGACTTCAAGTGGCATTCCAAGTTTTCCTTCCCCTCTTGCTCGAAAAAGTTCTGCTTCTTTATTTTCCAGAAGTTTTTTTTCCCTCCAGAAATAAGAGAAATTCCAAGTTATACTTCTTGAGGCACAGAAGAGTTTTTAGAGTGTTGAATGAAATCGGAAATAGCTGGCAGAGTTTTAGTTGGCGTGGATTCGAATTTATTTCTGAATAGTCACTCTTATAGAGAGATAAATATTGTTCTAATCATTGCCAGTTGGATATTTGTGAAGTTGGATTAACTTCTGAAGTAAATAGCTAACAAATCAAAAAATATACCATGAAATTAATTATAAAAATGTGATATTTTCGTTGATAACTGTATTAGTACATTATGAGATATTTACTTCTCATGATACGGTTCTGCATATTCATTCTTGATTGCTTGATTTGCAGACGATTTGAATCTTCGAAATTATCAATGATTATTTATTTAGCTTCAGTTGATAATAAAATAAACAAAAGCGAAACTCGAACTGCAGTGGCTTAAACTGAATATAAAATAACCACAAATTAATTTTTATCTGTTATGCGAATTTATTCAAGTAAATCTGAAATAGTTTTAGATGAAAAGTTATAACAATAACAGATCATTTATAAAAAAGTATTTCGAACGGCTAGTTATTAAGTCCAAAATAACAAATCAAAACCCTTCGAATTCCACCTGGAATTAAAATTGTCTTCCTTCTCAACATTTAATTCCAAAATTAAAGATATTTCACTTTCTAATGATTTTTTAGAATTACTTCATACTCCAAGTAAGGTATGAAGTGAATTAGGCGAATTATTGTTATTTCAAAGTACTTAATTCAAACAATTTCACACTTCTTTTAGTCTTATCAAAATTTTATCAAACTGGATATCAATATCACATCATTCGAACTTTTTTCCACACTCATAAAGAATTTTCTTCATCAAAACGCCTCAAAAAAGCAGAAGATATATCTTTCCCACTAAGCAAAACAGCAGACGATTTCTCGCCGTCCGGTATCGGCAGGGAAACAATCCCCTACGCTCCTGATCCAGTGCGGAGTTGCAAGGAAAATGACGAAACGGGGTGTTCGGTGGGTTTGTGGGGGTGTGGGGATCAGGTGCGCGTGGGTGGATCGCGAGGTGTAGCAACCGACTGCTGCGATTGGATGGAAGCAAATCGTTTAAGTTTGCAGCGGGAGCTTTCCGCGATGTTTTCGTGGTTGGAACTACACGTGGTTTGAGGTCCGATTTAGTTTGCATTCTATTTGATTCAGTTATAAGTTTGGGGCTATTATAGAAAGAAGCAGAGGAATATTAACCTGATTTCTAATTTTATGAAGAAAGTAATTCAGATTTCTAATAATTTTTATAGAGAATAACTTTAGAAATTGTGCTCACAATTTTTAAAAAAAAATACAATATTTTAATCAACCGGTGTGGTTTCGACGAAACTCCCACACGTATTTTCTAATAAAGAGGATATCTCCACACCCCTCCTTCTCAGTATAAAAATTATGGATCATGAATAACTCCAGAAACGCAACAAGTACCGAGATGTTTATTTTCCGGATTTTATGAATCCTCAAATGAATGTTTTGTGCTTCATATCATAATGAAGAAACCTGAATATGCATTTTAGACATCTCTGTCGATCAAATGAAACCAAAATTTGAATCGGAACTGAAATATTAGTACTAATATCATGTAAATAATCTCATATATTCCAAGTCACTACGTTTTGAAGTTATCATATTTAAGCTCATGGAAATGTACAGATCTGTAAATGGTCAACTTACGTATTTGAATCAAGATGTCCTTCACATCTGTACTTTAGATGCTAAATCAGTGCAATGTTATTTATATACCTTATTATGATTTATAGTTATAGTGATTGATCACTGGCACTTGGTGAAACTGGTAAAAAATTTCTTATGAATCGATTTGCTCAAAATCTGATAGAAATCTAGAAATTATATGTAAAACCACAAAATTTCAGTCATCTTTCCCGAAGTGTTTTAAGTTATTGCGTTCATAAACAGGCAAAAATTCTAAAAACGTGGTTTTAAAATTCTGGAAGGTCTGAAACGTGAGATTCGTCAAAATCTCGAGTTGGAATTTTTAGATCAGTCCAGTAATTTTCATATTCGAAAAAGTTCAGAAGAATATCTTTTATCATATTATAATCTTTTAATATATATATTATGAATGAACTTCTTTTTAATGATCACGTGCAGTTATATAGTTAAATATCAAATGGTATAACGATTAATTTAGATAATGTTTTAATAAAATTCTGGCAGCAGTTTACAATTATTTCATCGTATAAAACGAAACTTGTATCATTCTAACACACCACGTTAAAAGTAATAATTTTAGCCATTTTAAGTTCAACGATAAAGGATATCTATGCTAATAAACTCCACCTCCAACAAATTAATTTAGAAGGACAAGTGTTTATTGCATGACTAGAAGATATATCTTTCTCTTGCTAATAAATGCTTTGGCTAATTATACAGATACATATAAAACAAACAAGGGATTATCGAAAGAAATTGGAACAAATATATCTGATTTAAACGAAGGTCATATTAGAACCTTGATATCACTTCTTAGTATTAGGGCTAATTAGAACCACTCTGTCTCTATGGCACAAGGAAGGTATATATCTCCTATTGCTAATTTAATCGAATATAATATAGTTTTGATGTGCATGTACATTAAATCAAGGTTATTATTATTATTGTAAAGATATGTACTACAGTTAAGCTAGTTATTTGGATGCTATTGTGGATTTTCGTGGATTTTTAACTATCTCTTCTTACAATAAATATCTCTGTTGCCTCTTCACCAGTGAGGATTCTTTTTAAAGAAGACAAAACATCACTTTAAGACAACTGTTGAAATGCTAACTAATGATGATTGCAATTAGAATTATTGTATTTAGTTAAAATATAAAAATCACAAAAGCTATTTTTCATTAAAAAAAAATTACAGCGTCATAATCGCAAAGGCAGGACATAGAATTCAGTTCCATAATTATTACAGATCTTCCATTCCACGTTCATATAATGAATTTATTTATTCACAAACATACTGAAAAAGTGAAAGATTTCTCATAGATTTTGCTTTAGTTACAAAATCGATCAGTGCTTCCACATGTTTTTTACTGTTCACAAACAACAAAGGTAGCCAGCATCCTGGCATAGGGGTAGCGTGTCTTTCCTGTGATCTGGGCGTCCAGGGTTCGAGTCCTGGTGCAGGCATGGTTTTCTTCTTCTGTGTTCTATCTGTGAGGTGTATGAATGGGATCCCCTGTAAAAAGGGGTTGTGCAAGCGAATGAGACGCATGAAGTAGATAAATCGCACTCTTGGCCCTAGTTTACGCTACTGAAAAACAAGAGACGCTCACTCGGCTTAAATCTGACAGATTACTGTCAGCGGACTTTAAAGAACCATAAGTCGCAACACAACAACAACAAAGGTAATTAATTCAAGTAGCTTTAAAGCAATATGACAAGGATGTAAAAATACATAAGTAAGAAATATATCTCCAAAATGGTACAAGATACAGGAAAGAGACAATTACAAAATTGAAAATGCCCATTTAACATGTTTTGCTCTTATTATTACACTCTAGGTATTTCTTTGTTTTAACTCAAAGACTCACAATAATTTTCAAATTTTCTCTTTACCCTATCTTGCTATGATTTAAAAATAGGAACCCTAATTCCATCGTTTGCAGTCAGAACGGATTTTATTTTTGCTTAAAATGTTAGGGTGAAATAAATATTTTACTTATTATGATTAATCTGACCTGATAAGTGCTTAGGAAATGGATTTTGTAATTTTTTGAAAATAATGTATTGACTAAGGCAACGCAAAATATATTTCTTTATGCCATTTGAGATGTTTTCTTCAACTGGAATTACATATGCTTATCTATAATTATTTATAAATTTGCGGTTATTACGACGATTAGAATGAGCAACATGGATCTAAAATTATGACTTTTTGAATGTGAAAGCAATAATAATTCAAATACTTCGTGAATTGAAAGAGTGGAATTAAGTGTTAGTTCTTCATACCAAATTTGAAAGAAATTTATCAAATTTTGGATAAATTCTTTCAATGGGAATTATCAATCACCACCTTTGTATTCATGTTTAAAAAATTATAAAATGCTAGAAACTAGGCAATTAAAGTTTGAAATTTATTTTTATTGCTAGAATTAAACATTGGAATCAAAATCCATAATCGGTTAATCAGCATATTTGTTCATATGTATGTAATTGACTTAAAATAAGGAAATTATAGGTTTCATGAATCGATCAGTTCTGAAAACCGAAGATAGGAAATTTCCATGCTCACAATATTAATGTGTAAATTTTTTTTAAATAAATAAATAAAGTTACAGAACCGGAAGACTTCTTAACCTACACTTTGAATTTTTTTAGAAGCACATTTATTGATTCAAACAAAATATTTTAAAGAGAAATTGGGCCAGTAAATGTATGATGAAAGTCCCAATAAGCTCGATAACGGCTTCTTATGCCGCAAGAAGTACGAAGCACAGGCAGAAAAATACAACTTAAGAGAACACAAAGACAGTACTTGCAGAAATCAATAATACAAATCAGCTGATAACAAATCATGAATTAAGTCCAGCACAACAATATTGAACATAAAACAACAGAAAAACTCAATCAGTGATCAACAATCCACATAGAAAATTCTTGTTACAAATTGATCCACTTTTACCTCTCGCTTTATAGACTTTTAAACATAATATAGAAAGATCTAGAAGGATATCCGAGTTTTAATAGAGATAGGGCACAAATTTCTGCATTGTCGATAGCCTTATTTTTGTGGATAAATGTTCGGCAAGATTTCCCCAAAGCTGTGGCTCTTTGATCTGGATATCTGAAATATTTCCTTCCTTACTACTAGACTAATTAATTGCTCAAGGAAGTGCAAAGGAATCAAGTAATAACGAAAGATTTTTAATGACTGCCCATTTGAAAATATTGTTACTTTTTTCAATGATACTATTGTATATGTGCACATATGGGCAGAAAATTTAGGAAATGCATAACATAAGGAAAGAAAGGCGCAAGGATCCTAAAATACTTTGAGTTATATCTCTATTAAAATTAGAAGTTAAAAAAAATTTCTACGAAAGTGAATAAATTATAATTTCAAAAAAATATTTAATTGAAATTTTGAACAGTCATTATTGAAAAATTGAGCAGCCATTTATCTCAATAAACCAACTGGTCACGAAGGCAATTAAAAATGCATAAATGATTTATCATAACAATGTAACTTGCTCATCAAGAGGCAAACTCACATATAAATACTGAGCAATCCTTTATAGTTTCTTTAGTGAATAAAATTTATAAACAATTTAATTTTGCCACTAATATATAAATTCATGAGCAATATATTAAGACTTTTCTTATAATGTTTGTAGCAATATAAGGCAAAGTGTATTAGATACGAGGTGCTTTTCTAAATTCTTTTTGGTAAACGAAAAGAAACGATCTTTTTTAATATATAAAATAAAGAAATTTTTAATATATATCATAGAAGGAAATAAATTAGCCTTGAAGGACTGCAATTTTCCTCAGATCTAACTTATTTTATTTAATATTGGAAAATATCTTGTTACTAAAAGCCGAAACTGTCAGAATATTTTTCTTGGTAGTCTTTTGATACTCAGAAAGAAAGTAAAAAAATTTATATTAAGTATTAAATAAAGGAAATATTTTTGATAAAATTCAACTTTATATTGAATAAAAAAAGCCAAATGCACAAATAATACTTTCAAAGTGATTATTTCTATTAAAAACTCTTTACTTAAGTTCTTTAAGAAAATTCTTATTCTTTACAAAATTTATATAAATTTATTTTTATCGATAAAAGTATTTGATGCTGTTTATGTAATTCTCATATTCTAACTTACTTTAACAGTTTGATATAGAATATAGTAAACTTAACATTACGTATTTTTGATCGATTAAACCTAAGTTCATTCCTTGCATAAAACCAATAAAAATCTGTTCTAACAAAACTGAAGAATTTTTTTTCTGTTTATTTTTTCTGAATCTGAATATTTGAAAAATTTTTAATGTTATATTATTTTGCAATATTATTATATATTTAGGTTCTTTTATGGGTTTTTATTTTATTAAATCATGAAAAATAAAAAAAAAAACATTGTAACATTTTGTAATTTATTTCGTACAGTATCCGATATTGGGTTTAGTTTCCTGCAATAATCTTGCGGTTGTACTTTCACATTGATTATTAGAACATTTTTTTTTCTTTTTTATAAATTAATCTTCAACTTATTAAAATATTAACAGCAATTACAGAAATTGTTTTATCGAATGGGATAAAAATTTCTCTGTTGAATGGAGTCAAAATTCTTATCTATTTTGTAACAAACTGGTTGCTCAAATAAAAAACTTAAAACAAAAATAGATACTTTCACATTTGTGAGATGAATTAACCAGTTAACTGTTTCGACCTCTACGGAAAATGCGAGTCTAAATTTATTTATTTATTTAGACTCGCATACAGTTTTTTGCAGATGAACGAAAAAAAAAAAATGACATCTACGATCGCAAATTTCAAGTTATCATGTGAGAACATTATTATTTTAAAGTCATTATTTGCCTTAATTAATTTAAACTATTAACCAGTTTAAACCGGTTTAAAGCAATCACGTGACTTCTCTCTCTCTCTCTCTCTCTCTCTCTCTCTCTCTATATATATATAT